>JAUCMX010000016.1:21001124-21079098 GCA_033459395.1 Hemibagrus guttatus | reverse complement strand
TGGCTTGAGGTTTGTTTTTATGACTTCCGCTTTATTTTATTGTAACATTAGCTGCCTGATTAAAGAATGGCGTGATTTTTGCATGACTGCTACGTAAAATCTTTCTTTGGTTGTTTTTATTGACTTCTTTATGTTTTGTGTTGGTAATTCTTTTGCCTTTTTTTTTTTTTATTTTTTTTTTTATTTATTTATTTATTTATTTTATTTTTTTATTTTTTTTTACTTTTTTCCAGGTTGTGACACAACGCATTTCCATTAGTTTAATTGTAACTCATCAACTCAAACCAGTGGATAATGTGAGGCACATTACTGTCCTAAACAGATTTAACTCTAACTAGCACTGGAGTTTTTTTTTTCTTTTTTTTTTTTTTTTTTTTTTTTTTTTTTTTTTAATTTTTTTTTTTTTAATTTTTTTTTTTTTTGTTCCATTTAAAGTTTTCATTTTTGATGTCTTATTGTTCCCATAGGGGGTTTCCAGTGGTAGGTTTCTGCCTATCATGCGGAAGGCCCGGGTTGATTCCCAGCCACTGGTTGAGTGCCGGTCCCAAGCCCGGAAAAAATGGGGGGGTTGCGTCAGGAAGGGCATCCGGCGTAAAACATTTCCCAAGTTGTTGGCCGCTGTGGCGCCCCCGAACAGGGAGCAGCCGAAAGCAACTTCATTGTTCCCTTATGAAAACTTGGTTCTCGTGTCCTTTGAACATTTTCCAGGTACATTCACCAGGGTGGCTTAGTTAGTTTTTTTTCCCCCTCATTTAAGTAACAGCACACTTGGAGGTGTTTATTTCCCCAGTTTTCATTGTACTGCTAGGCCACACTTGTTTAAAAGAGTTCCTAGATACAGGGCCAGATACTGAAAGTGTCAGGGATGTATTGTAGTCATAGATTAGGGATTGCATGACCACTTTTTTTTAAGAAAACTTTGTGCAGATAACAAAAATCATACCTGACTTAATTTAATTGTCATACACAGGCTATGACATTTCCAGCTTCAATACTGCTTTGAAGACATGTACGTTACTGATGAACATGACTAAATTAGCGTAACAGTGTGCCCAAATCGATCAATATTATTATATCGATCAATCAGTCAATAGTAGTTCAATATTAAAAGACATTCCAATTGTAAAATGCAATTGTGTGGATAAGCAGCTGAAAGTGAGAGTGTTGAAGCTCCTCATACCTTAATGATGCCTGGAGGACAAAACAACCTGGATTCTGACTTTCTCTGATATTAGGTAGGGAAAGTTGCATCCAATAGAGGCACTAACATGCCACCAGAGGGCTTCATCCCCCAAATTCTGGGCTTTTCTGCCTTCATTTCATTTCCACACATATTGTGATCTCTAACATAATTGCCCTTTTTAAAGCTTTGACGATGCTATCAGTCTTGATTCGATTCAATACATGATACTGGCTTCGGGTATCAAAAAAATTGCTATTTTTAATATTGTAAATAAAATACAAAACACTACAGGTTTAAAATATTTGAAACAGATGTATGGAAGTAAAATAGTCACAAATGTATTTGAAGTAAAAAAAAGAATAGCAGTGCTGAATAGCAGTAACTGGGGAAAAAGCATAATATTAACAGTGCTTGCATTTTAAGGTTTTGCAATTCAACATGGTTGGGATAATTAAGCTGTGAATTTTAATATTAAATATTCGATTATTTTAAAATACGACTTTCTCAATTTCAGTGTTCAAAATTTCAATACTAAATATACAGATTTTTAAAATACAACCTTTAATAATTGACAGGACATTTCGGTGCATATTATTTTGCTTCCACAAATTCACTGATTCAAATTCACCGAAGAAATTCAACGTTGCAAATCCGGGTATCACAGGAAGAGCAATCGAACATTGGTGCTTCACCAGCAGGTGGTGCAAGTGAGTTTGATGAGATAATAGCAACAGGTAGGCCGAGACTATTACATCACACTCAGGGATTTGCCAAAATGGACCAAGAAGTAAGTACTCTACCTTAAGCTAATGAAGACACAAAAGCATTGTTTACGTGTATATTTGTTTTTATAGGCAGTTATTATTAACGTATCTCTATTTACAACAAATTAGAACATTGCTTAAGAAAATTAACAATGGTTTAAAACCAAAAAACATGGTTTTCCTACAGTTGAAACAAAAGAAATGGATGGTTACTGTAGGTTAAAACATGGTTACTGTAGGAAAAAATGTCAACTAAAATGTAAAATTAACCATGTTGAATTGCAGAAACTTAAAATGCAAGCACTGTTAATATGATGCTTTTTTTTTTTTTAGTTATTCAGCAACTCTTTTTGGTCCAAATACATTTGTCACTATTTTACTTTTATGCCAGATGTATAAGTTCTCCAAAAAATGTGCATAAATATGGTCTCAAGGTCATGGGGAAAGCCACTGACTGAAACATGAGTTCTGTAGCAGCACATAATTCAGAAACAGAGCTCCAAAGTCCGCTAAAATGCCCTTAATTTACCTGGTAAAACATAAGTGAGCTGCAGTCTAGTCTTGATTTAGTAGCTTTCTTTAATAATATATTAACTGTGATGTGGATGCTACAAGGTGTGAGTTTTACCTTTGTTGGGGGTAACAGTAAATCACACGGGTTATTTAGTTTAAGAGAGAGAAAATAGAGAGGGAACTTCTGTTTATAGCTGCCACAACAGGTTGACAGAGTGTGAATGTCACATTACATTAAATGTAACTACAAATGGAGAAAAGGCATGACCTTTTTAACACATAAAAAAAAATCTATGACAAATGCAATGCGTTACAGGAAAACTGAAGAATGTGTCCGTTTTCCTCAGTGCACAGGATTTTAAACAAAATTTCTGTTGAAACCAAATGTCACATTCTGTCCATTTCTTTAAGAGAGAAAACAGGAAGTGGCCATTGCAGAAATGTGATCTTACTTCCTCTTTTTCACCTCACAGGAGTATAATTTGTTGTGTAAAACATTACCCACGGTTTCACCCTGTCTGTCGCCTTCCCCCAACCTAAAGGCATGTGAGTGTTGGTGTGGGTCTAAGTGTAAAGCTCTCCAGCAAGTGAAAAGCTTCAGGGAGAACAGCGCTGTGTTCATTTCCTTTCAGTTGGTTTGTGGGCTTCTGGATATTTTGACCTCTCTTCTCTGGACTTAGCGAGGGGGGGGAAAAAATGCAGATCATCTTTGGGATCCTGTTGACGTTCACAGGAGCTGCCTCGGGTAGGTGTCCTCCGGAAACATGATTTATTTATACAAGAAAAAAAGTTTCTTTTTCAGTCAGAATTTGCTGTAAATGTCTGAACGTGTGTCCGATTGAAATAGTGAAGTGGTGTTTCAACATAAATAAATTTTGTTGAAAATATAGGAAGAAAATCCATATTTTTCGAGATTCAATAGAATTTCATGTTCAAAAATGAAGTATAAAATGTTTTGTTTGTAAATAAATAATAATAAATGACACCGATACGTTTTGTTAGGCTTTAATCTGTGAAGTAAACCATCAAATTAGATACAATATTCATCAGCAAATACAACAAAATTTTGACTGGACAACATTGTCTAACAGGTTGCCAATGAATCTTTGTTTTTCCATTGTTGATAGAATTTAGTATAATTCATTTGGCTCTAGTCTTTAGAGACTTTAGTATAGCATATACTCATTATGACCTCTCAGTGGCTTTTTAAAGTGTAATTAATTATAGATGTCATAATTAATTATATATGTCATACTACGACTACAGCACACACTTAACATTCAAGGGGTAATCCTTAAAATAGTTTAGTATTGATGAGTTATTTTTCTTTCTTGCTTTCTTTCTTGCTTTCTTTCTTTCTTTTCAGACTGACTTCACAGTTCTCTTTAAACAGTTAATTCACTTTTAATGCATTTGACCATAAAGGCACATGTATTTTAAAAACTATTAAAGTACTTACATCGAGTTCTTGTGTAACAACGGAATGAAGTTTACACAGATCAGTGTGCAATAATATTAACAAAATGCTGATGATTTTTTCTTCCTCTGCAGGTTCGCTGTTTCAGGATCCAGTTGTCTGTAGCTTTAATGAGAGTAATCAGTGTTATGTAGCTATGGGACAACAACTGCACCTGCAAATGCCCCGGGAGGATGGGTTCGACCTAAAGACCACTGGTATAATTTTAAGATATAGAAAAACCCAAAGTTCCATACCAACACCACTTCTCCCAAGATGGCAGTTTGTTAATGATAATAAAACTATGATACTAACCAGTGCAGAGAGGAACAACTCTGGAACATACACTTTAAACATCTTTAATGTAGACGGGAGCGATAAAGGCAATTACACTCTCCAGGTGACCATTGAAGGTAAGACCACACGACCTCTAATCACATCACACAGCTCACTACAAGATTTACGTGTGATATGCTAAATGTATGAAATATAGTTATTTGTTCTATAATCTCATGTTTTCAAAGTTTAATTACAAAGTGTGTATGCAGGTATGCTCTAGAGTAAGGGAAATGAGTTAGTTCCTGGTTTAACCTTCAATAAACAGTCATTCATTCTCTTTCTTACCCACACACAAAGAGGTCATACAACCAAGACTCTTTCCATAAAACATTATCTCGTAACAAAAACACTTCACTATGCTAATGATTATAAGTATTAGTTTTAAAAACATGTAGATTATGTGAAGCGTCCTCTGTACAAGTCCCTGTTTGTCAGCTGTTACAACAGAAACATAACGTATCACGAGTGCATTACTTTCACCTGACAGACAAACCTATCTGTGCTGTTAGATGTAAATAATGCACACCTTCTGGCCAATCAGATTCGAGCATTCAACCCATTCCATGGTGTAAATACAATATGGTGCTAAAACCTGCAATAAGATATACAGTATATTCTAAAAAGAACGATCAATTTAACTCGAATTTGTTTTGGTTCAATACTAGATTCAGATTTTTCAGTCAATTTTTTTTCTTTTGAAGCACACTTTGTTTTCAGAGAGAACTTCTGTTACCGGAATACACATCTGGTAGCAGCAAAAAATTGTTTCCCAGATGTTGCAACCAAATTAATGTAGCTGTAAATGAATGCATTTTCTTTAAAGAGGACAAAAGTTTTTTGTTTTTTGTTTTTTTTTAATCCACATGTAACTGACAGGTGAAGTGTTCGAGGAATAAAACACTTAAGGCCATGCTGTTATAGGAAAACAATGAACTTTTTCTAGGTTTGCCTTTACATAATTAACAGTATTCACACCACCTACAATAATTCCTGAAACAGCATGCCCTTTAGATAACATGCTATAAATCCTTCCTCTGTATTTGTTAAACATCAAGTTTAACTGTCAACATACATGCATGAGAAATAGGGGGACATTGAACCGGGAATCCCAGAACCCTGACCTGCAGTATTTATACATATAAGAGGTTGTAGAGTAAGATTAACTCTGTAATATGACTAGAGAAAAGCAGGAATAAGGAATGTAAGCAGGGCAATAATTTTATTTTTGAAATCTCTAATCTGCAGCTCCGGTGTCCTCAGTGAACGTGTCACACAGCTGCTTGACCCCTGGATTCGTGATCTGTTCTGCTGATGGAGACAACCTCCACTTCAACTGGACTTCAGATTTTAACTCACTCCCTCAACTGGAGAATTGGACCAGCACTGTCACAGTAGATAAAGACCATCAAGGAAATCTCACCTGCCATGTAGAAAATCACGTCAGCCGTGACCACAAAACTGTTGAACTCCACCCATGTACTGGTGAGTCTGTCTTTTATAAAGAATGATTTGATTAAGGGGGTGTGGAAGCTCAGTGAAGATCGGAAGGTTGTGAGTTCAAATCCCAAACCAAGCTACTGCTGGGCCCCTGAGCAAGGCCCTTAACCCTCAAATGCTCAGTTGTATAAAATGAGTCACTCTGGATAAGGGCATCTGCCAAATGTAAATGTGGATGTGAATGAACAGTCAAATATGCAGGAGGTGTAGTGCTGTGTGACACATGTACAGCATTCATTTATCCTCAGTAACTGCTTAGTCAGGAACACAGTGGTTGTTAATAGCATTTAAAAAACAACAGTCCCTGGGACATATCTGGCTGAGAATATTTGAAAATAATACTAACCATTAATAAATGACTATAAAAGAATAAGGAATTTGCACAACATGATGACATTGCTGGCATTTTATTGTTTTTCCAGCATCTCTATAGGTCATAGTGAGATATGGATATTTGGAGCACTAATCAGATACAGATTAGTCATCATCATTGTGTTCCACCTCTAGTAGATATGTAGTTAATAACTGTTGCCCATTTGTTTCTATACACAGTGGAACATTTTCAGCAGTGACACTGACACGTGTGACATTTAATAATGGTACTAGCATACAGTGGTGTGAAAAAGTGTTGGCCCCCTTCCTGATTTCTTGTTTTTTGACATGTTTGTCACACTTTAATGTTTCAGATAATCAAACACATTTAAATATTAGTCAAAGATAACACAAGTAAACACATCATGCAGTTTTTAAATGAAGGTTTTTATTATTAAGGGAAAACAAAATCCAAAACTACATGGCCCTGTGTGAAAAAGTGTTTGCCCCCTAAGCCTAATAACTGGTTGGGCCACACTTAGCAGCAACTACTGCAATCAAGCGTTTTCCATAACTTGCAATGAGTCTGTTACAGCGCTGTGGAGGAATTTTGGCCCACTCATCTTTGCAGAATTGTTGTAATTCAGCCACATTGGAGGGTTTTCGAGGATGAACCACCTTTTTAAGGTCATGCCACAGCATCTCAATCGGATTGAGGTCAGGACTTTGACTAGGCCACTCCAAAGTCTTCATTTTGTTTTTCTTCAGCCATTCAGAGGTGGACTTGCTGGTGTGTTTTGGATCATTGTCCTGCTGCAGAACCCAAGTTCGCTTCAGTTTGAGGTCACAAACAGATGGCCGGACATTCTCCTTCAGGATTTTTTGGTAGACAGCAGAATTCATGGTTCCATTTATCACAGCATGTCTTCCAGGTCCTGAAGCAGCAAAACAGCCCCAGACCATCACACTACCACCACCATATTTTACTGTTGGTATGATGTTCTTTTTCTGAAATGCTGTGTTACTTTTACGCCAGACGTAATGGGACACAGACCTTCCAAAAAGTAAAATTTTTGTCTCGTTAGTCCACAGAGTATTTTCCCAAAAGTCTTGGGGATCATCAAGATGTTTTCTGGCAAAACTGAGACGAGCCTTTATGTTCTTTTTGCTCAGCAGCGGTTTTCGTCTTGGAACTCTGGCATGCAAACCATTTTTGCCCAGTCTCTTTCTTATGGTGGAGTCATGAACACTCACCTTAACTGAGCCAAGTGAGGCCTGCAGTTCTTTGGATGTTGTTGTGGGGTCTTTTGTAACCTCCTGGATCAGTTGTTGCTGCTAAGGGTGGCCCAACCAGTTATTAGGCTTAGGGGGCAAATACTTTTTCACACAGGGCCATGTAGTTTTGGATCTTGTTTTCCCTTAATAATAAAAACCTTCATTTAAAAACTGCATGATGTGTTTACTTGTGTTATCTTTGACTAATATTTAAATGTGTTTGATTATCTGAAACATTAAAGTGTGACAAACATGCAAAAAAATAAGAAATCAGGAAGGGGGCCAACAATTTTTCACACCACTGTATAAGGTCCCACAGTGTTCAAGTCAGGTCAAGAAGCTTTTATTGTCATTTTATATAGCTGATGCAGTACAACGTTCCTCTAGGATCCTGGTGCTACACACAGATCTACATAAGACAACACTGAACTTGTCTGGGCTAAAAAGTCAAAATGGCCCTATTAACACATCTCTCTTGCTTGAAGCCATTGACTGGAAATGAAACTTTTTACAGCAATGCCACGCCTGTCACACTCACACTGCCATGTCAGTGTTGCTGCTCTGCTGAGAATGATCCCTCCCCCAAATAATATCTGGTCCTTTAGTGGCAAATTTCTGTTGAAGGACAGAATGTAAAAATGACTAATGCTTGTAGATACATACACTGGACTCCAAATGTCTGAAATGACAAACATTTAAAGTTAATGATCAACATCTTGAACAGTAATCCAAGGATACATCAACTGTAATTCAAGGATAATTCAAATACTAGGAAACTCGTGTAAATGTTTAAGAGAGTCTTTCACACAAAGTTGTTGTCAGTGATATAATTTGTTGTATTAAATTAGAAACAAATTAAAAAAAAAAAATAGTAGCATTTTCACAGCATTGATGTGCATTCACAGTGTCTACAACTACAGAAGGGACAACCATGGACCCAACACCACCGAGCCTTGGTACGAATTCCACAGTAAGCCACAATGAGATTAACAGCTGCAATCAAACTCTTACCACGTCTCCCCCAAACTTCACTATTAACTCAGGGTTTCTACGTAAGTAAATAAATTTGGGCATGGACATGTGCTGCTAAAGCAAAGAGGAACTACATGTGTACTACTCTTCTGAGTGGATGTATAATACAATCAAGTATGCTCCGAGCTAAAATCCTGTTAGTTTTCATTTTTACTAACATCATCATCGTTGTTATGTCATGTCGCTTTACTCCTTTTGAAGATGACTCTACCTTCAGTGACTGATGTTTTTTTTTTATTTTGTTTTGTTTTCTTCTTTTAATCTTCTTGCAGAACTTATTCTCGCTATCCTGGGCTCAATTTGTGTGCTTTTGATCATCTTATCCATCTTAGCAATCTACATATTCAAGAGGACGCATGGCTCCAAGAACAAAGAAGGTCAGAAGGTTGCAGTTTTTTTCAGGGCTTTAATTAATAGATGAGACAAGATTACGATGTATACTCCCTTGCCACTTTAATAGGAACATGTGTGTGCCTGTATGTTTGTACAGTCATCCATTCAGCCAGTCATGTGGCAACACATGCTGCATAAAGCCATCCACATATAGGACAAGAGATTCAGTTAATATTCACCGTTCACCATAATCACCATTCTGTGTAAACTTTACAGTCTCATCCCTGACCGTTAGCAGTTTCTGAAATATTTAATCCAGCTCATTTGGCATCAACAAACAATAATAAACATGTGGTCAAAGTCATATTTTTGAGATGAAATTTTTCTCACATTATGATTTTCAGATTTGAATATTAACTAAAGGTTGTGATTTTTGATGCTGACTTTGTTGCTAAGCTGCTTTTCTACATCTTTATAGAGATTAATACTGGTTTAATGAATGTGTGGGTTCAATTTGTTGACAGCTGCTTCTCAGGACGGCAGGGAGCTGTACGCGCAAGTCACCCATTTAGCTGCTGACACCATGGAGACAAGAGCCAGGACATGTAAGACTAACGCAGTTTTTAATCGAATCAACTGCAGATTCTGTAAGAATTTAATTATGCAACTACATAAAAGTTCAACAGATGACAGAAGACTAGGCAAGCTTGCCTTGACTTCTGGTTTTTGGCTTCAGTCCTAGCTGAAGTGGATCAATTTGAAGTTTTGTTCATTATGACTCAATTCTTCACAAATTTTAGCTTCAGCAGCCTTATTTTCTAAAATACTTTGTCTACTGTATCTTATGGTTCTGATCTGCCTTTGTGATTGAAAACCACATGAAACCTCTTGAACTGGCCAAGTTCTGTGATATTCTGCTCACATTAAAGCATCAGATGTCTGTCCTAAGCTGATTAGAGTGGAACATGTTGTGGTCTTCTGCTGTTGTAGCTCAGCAACCACAATGTTGAGCTGTGTTGCTTTAAAGCTTACCACACTTTCTTTCAGTTGAGCAACCCAAAGCAGTCTGGCCATTTTTCAGAAGTAAATGTAAATGAAGTCAAGTAAATGTAAAATGAATTTTAAAAAATTCTGACTGCAGAACAGAAACATTTTCTATCACAGCAATTTTGAGCTAAACATTTCTTGTTCTGGTTTTCTTGTGGTCCAGCCCAAGCTCAGGTCGACAGTGTGGAGTATGCCGTTGTGGTTCCTCGGGCCAGCAACAAGAAGCAGAAGAGTTATGAGGATGAGATGCATTATGGTGAGCTGGTGTTTAACACTCCTGCCAAAAACCACCACCCGATGTCCAAAGTGAAAGGATGATTGCGTGTACTCACAGGTCCAGCACGGTTCGTGAGGTACGCATGTCCTCTACACACTGAGATGGGAAGAGAGTATTAGATTTTTTACACACCAAAATGGAGGTTGAATATCTGAATAATATCTTTAAAAAATGTAACCATATTTTTCCATTGCAGAATCATTCTGACAGAGGAAGTTGCTAGTATAGACTTTCCACCCATACACACTCATCTCTGTCCCAAAATAATAGTTCATTCTACTAGTTTTGTTCACTTTAAAAACGACATGTTGAGTGTTTGGGATCAGAGTCGAATCTCACAGGAAAAAAAATCATTCGGTACGAATAATCATGGTTGCTGTGGGTCATTTTCTGTGCCCTCATCTCTTCACTCCTTTCCACATCAGTGCCTTTAGTAAAAGCTAAAAATGTGTTTACAAATGAAATCTAACAGATTTACACTGGTTCAGCAATAACACCGCACAAAATGATATATTAGCAAACATATCAATTCTTAAAATTGCTTAAGCAACATTATTCACCAGATTTTAGGAGACGTAAATACCTCCAGAAATGGTGTTTGTTTTATCACATAAGTAAGGAATAAAATACTTGGGGTTGTGCTGTCAGAGGAAAATCATCACAGCAACGATTAGTTTTTTTTCATTAAAGAATTGCAAACTTTTATTTCTATTTGTTTTTTATTTGTTTCCTCACTGTCTGTTAAAGCAAGTAAGGAGAAATAGGGAACAAATGCAGCTTATGTTACAGAGAAAGCTGAAAGCACAATGTCGTTATGATTTTCAAAGATAAACTTACAGATTTACTTCGGATTGGTTACAAAACAAAAACTAGTGTTTTTTTCTGTAAATAGCGTGTTTTTTATTATTATTATTATTGTTATATTTATTATTATATTTGGATTATATCAAGCGGCCTGCACATACCTTACCAATATAACCCTTGCTGCTGTTATCACATGTTTATCAACTTCTTCAAATTAGAATTTAGATTTCAACAGCGTTAGATCATTAGATCAGTATTAGATCATGAGACGGAAATGACAGAGAGATATCATTTGCCATGATACTTTTTTTGAACCAAATGGTGCTTTAAATAAAAAATAAAATCAATACAAATATTAAACATATAAAGTGAATTGTTAGCAATTAACAAATTGTTAGCAAAACATTGTTAGTGGTTAGCACGTTTGCCTCACACCTCCAGGATTGGGGGTTCGATTCCCTCCTCCGCCATTTTGTGTGGAGTTTGCATGTTCTCCCCGTGCCTTGGGGGTTTCCTCCAGGTACTCCGGTTTCCTCCCCCAGTCCAAAGACATGCATGGTAGGTTGATCGGCATCTCTAAATTGTCCGTAGTGTATGAGAGTGTGTGTGTGCCCTACGATGGGTTGGCACTCCGTCCAGGGTGGATCCTGCCTTGATGCCCAAAGACGCCTGAGATAGGCACAGGCTCCCCATGACCCGAGAATAGTTCAGATAAGCGGTAGACAATGAATGAATGAAAAAAAAAAACAACTGTTAGTTGGTTTCATTTCAATTCTTTGCCTCTCTTGGTAGATTTTTTTTTTTTTTTTTTAGATGTGGCAAATTTCTTTCATGCTTTTGCTGTTCAAAGCTATAATAGATTTACAGTAATTACGAAAAAGCTTTATGTGGTGACCTGAACTAACTTTTAAAGCAGAGAGTCACTAGGCAAAACTACAAAAACGGAATTAAATGGATTAAAAATTGCCTCTTGCACTTGATCCTTAAGCAGGATTTTTTCTTATCATTTATTATTAGTAGTAGTAGCAGTAGTAGTATTTTCTGTCAGTATTGCTTCTTATATGTAAAGGGAATAAATAAGGCATGTATTTTTGGGTTTTTTTCTAAAAGTTTTTTTTAACTGTTTCATGTGCTTCAGTAAGGAAAAAAAAAAGTGGAAGTCTGGGTTGCTTCATTTTCACAACCAACATTTCTGCTTATCTTTAGAAAAAAACCCTGCTGTCTCTTGTATGTGGTTAGCTTGTGTAAATAGGAAACATGCAATTATGGCACGAAGTTCCTTTTTACTATTTGTTAAATGTTACATGGAGCAAATAAATAATTTTTCAGCTGCTAAAACAGTGGTGCTTCAGTGGTGTTGATTAAAATGTCTTTTATTGTGTTTGGAAAAACTTTGGGTTAAACTATTTATTATTTATTACCATATACACCTTATTTGGTAGCTGCTTATCCATGCACTGCTCTGTACTATAGAAATTACTAACTATATAAATGCATCGTTTCAGGATACTGCATTTACAGTATATAATTGCTTCTATACAAAGGTTAATAATACTCGAGCATTCTGCGCTGGACCAAAAAAAAGAGCAAAAACAGTTACAGAATTAAAATAATTTTAAAAGTAGTTTTATTCTATAGTGAGAGTTATCATAAAAAATATTACATTCAAGTACAATTACACAATCCTTTGAGACACTATATGGAGGAAGAAAAGAAAAAAAAAACACATTTACATTTAGTGTATATGACTAATATGGCTGTCATCATGAGTGTATGACTATTCAACTGTCTGTGTTCAAGGAAATTGTAGCTCAAATGGTATCTTGTGATCTTGTTAGAGATATGCTAATATCTCTGACAGAGCAGAAATCCCATAGCACCAGAAATGAAAGTAGCCACTATGCTAAGATATTTGTGTATATGTACATATACATAAAGAGTGTGATTAGGGTTAAGTGTGTAATTAGGCCTGTAATTTGTGTTTTATAATAGACCCCATTTAAAAGTGCTCTTATCTACGAAAGAATGTCATTCCTAGCAACATGTTCAGCCCTGCTTCCTCTCTAAGATAAGTGTTTGTCTTCTCCTTCCTCAGAGTTGCTTTTAGATTGATCCTGAATCACCTTTAAGATAAGATTCCTAGTTAGACATTTTTAAGCTAAATTAAGAGCTCTCTGAGATTATTCTTAAAAGCTTTAAGAATACAGGCCCTGGATTTCATAGCAACTTTTATCGGCCAAGGACTGCCCAAGAAAGTGTCTGTAAAAGCAACCAGTAACAGTTTGTTTCGTTCGGCGTCATGTTTAGGGGGTGTGAAATTATAAAGTTCTTACAAAAACAGACCGGCATGCAACCGTAGATTGTTTAAGTTGTGCAAATTAATGAGTCTGTGAGTCTTCACATAATTTAGAAAATCCAGTGTTTAGCGGTGATATTCAATCGTTCACTTTCACAGTTCTAAACACGATGGCTTCTTTCTTCCATGATGGAAGATGGAGCGTCACAACGTTTTTGTTTTCAGGTGGAATTTTAAAAAAAAATATCATGGTACAAACGTCTCCTGAAAATCCTGTAAAATCCAACCAATCAGAAGTTAACTTTTAAGCCGTTTCCGATTTTGTGTGCCATATGAATCAAATGTTCAGCCAGCGGTTTGTAAGTGAGACATCTGAGCCTGAGACTAAGTGTTACTGATCAGAATGTTGGGGCTTCAAGCCTGGGGCTTGAATGTTGGGGCTTCAAGGTCCTGTATCATGGCTGACCCTGAGCTCTGACCCCAACATTCTTAGCTGGGATATGCAAAGAAAAGAATTTCACTGTGCTGTAATGTATATGTGACAAATAAAGCTGCCTTCTTCTCAGCATTGATTTTATTTGTCGTCACTCTCCATATTACTGGCTAAAGCCTTATATGCAAATGGACTTAAGGTTTTTAGGAATTTGCAGTTCTTTTTATAACCTTTCCTATTTAGTTTAGTTTACATGTTCCATTATATTGTGACAGTTTTAGCACAGTGTGTTTTAGGTTTAGTTGCTCTATATGAACAGTCTTGCAGTGATTATAATAATTTGTTTCTTTACAGTGATAAAAACAGCTGAGTGGCAAAGTGGCACACCAGCGAAAGGGTTAATGGACCACACCCTTTATTGTTCAAATAAAGTTTATTTGAGTGTTACGCTTGACTTGTTCCCATCATGAGCTGCGAAGTTGTCATTTTTCACCCTATGGGTACTTGGTGCATTTCACAGAGTGCTTGCTTTAGCAGTTTCAGTTCCAGCTCATTTTACCACATCTTTTTTAAATTAATTTTGTGAGAAAAAAAAAGTTTTACTTCCTTACCCTTACTTACTTACAACCTTATCTTATCTAACTTAACTCAGAATGTGCCAGGTCAAGGGTAAAGGAAACGTGTGTGTGTGTGTGTGTGTGTGTGTGTGTGTGTGTGTGTGTGTGTGTGTGTGTGTGTGTGTGTGTGTGTGTGTGTGTGTGTGTGTGTGTGTGTGTGTGTGTGTGTGTGTGTGTGTGTGATCTATCTTTTCATAAATTCTAGCTGGTTGGAAAATCCTTGTGTAAGGCCTTTGACCACTTCCTGCCTCTGGATGGACTGACTGCTCATGGCCTTGAATAAACTGTTGGTTCATGAGTGTAAGATGTATGTATAGTCTCAGAAAGACATTTTCTACCATTATCTTAGGTGTTAGACACAGACAAATGACCACATGACTTGAATTTAACCTCTTGGGCAGTTCAAGGTTCAATATGAGTGACAAGATGACAAGAAGGGTCCCCAAAGACCGGGGTGCCAAAAATGGCCATCACAGGATAAAGAACAAATGGTGGTAGCAATAATTCTACTTTGCTACTAAATATATTACAAATGATTTTTTTTTTTTTTATAATTGACACCCAAAAAAGGATTGAATTTTTTTGAAATGTGGTTCCTCAGATTGATCAACAACTACTTGATTCAACAGTATATAAAGCAAGGTCATGTTAACTGGCTAAATATCTTAGCTAAATGTTGTTGGGGTTTCCTTTCTTAATGGACCTTAATGGATTTGAACTTAATACACATTACTTCATGTTGCAGTGCATTTTGGAACTGCAGTGCAGCCATATCACGCTGCTTTCTCATGACTGTGAAAGGAAGAGTCCCAAAATAGTGGACTATATATCAACAGCCAGGTGCATGTGACGAGCAGATTTCCTCTCTGTAGTCTTTTTTTTTTTAATGAATAGTTTAAACAAAACCTCATCCTACTCAGTTTTGCCGAATAAAATTTCTCATTTGTTACGTATACTCAACAGCCACATTATTAGGAACATCATACTGATACTGAACAAACTTTTAAAATAAGACAAATGATCTCAGATCTGTCATTTCTAATCTAATTAATTTGTTGAATTTGCCCACATTCAAGACGTTTATATTTCCTCACCATTCTAAACTCTAGACTTGTGAAAATCCCAAGAGAACATCGGTTTCCGAAACCAGTCTTTTTTACACTAATAACCATGCAAAGTCAGAGACCGCTTTTTTTTTTTTTAACCACACATTTTTCCATATTCGTGTTTGTCATAAAGTACATGTATGAAGTGAAAATAAATATGCTAACCAGACTCCAATAATAGCTGGGTACTCTTCATTTTTGCATACTTGTATGTTTCTCTGTATTAATGAGATTACCTACCTGGTTATGCATTATTGCATTAGTTAAATGTGTATGATACAGAGAACAGATGGCTAAGAAATTTAATTTCTTTCTAATTATCTAATCAGCCAGTCAATTTATCATTAACCATCAGAATGGGAGGAAAATGTGATCAGTGATTTCGACTCTGGCATGTTTGTTAGTACCAGATGGGCTGGTTTGAGCAGATAACTGCTGATCTCCTTGAATTTTACAAACAACAGTCTGTATGCTTTATTCAGACTGGTGCAATAACGATCCAGTCACCGGAATTGCCTTGCTGATGTCCAGACCTCAATCGAGCTGGTTCGAACTGATAGTAACACTACAGTAGCTCAGATAAACACTGTAAAACTCTGTGGTGAGCGGAAAAGCATCTCAGATTGCACTGATGCAGAAACAGCAGAAGACCACATCGGGTTCCACTTCTGTCAGCCAAGAACAGAAAGCTGATGCTGCTTTGGGCACAGACTCAACAACACTGGACAGTTGAAGACTGGTCTGATGAATCTCTGAGGCACGTGTGTTGTATATTAAGAGGCAGGTACATGAATGGAATAGCCAAATGACAACAACATTCAAAGAGATCTAAGTATAAGAGACCTATGCAAAACAAGAGAAATGCTTGGCAAGTGGAATTAAAGGGCTACCCTTATATATTGTTGCTTAAAAAAACTCAAATATAATCTAGATCCTTTCATGTTCTTGATAAACTTATCATTGATAACTGCTGTACTGCACTCAACTGCACAGAATGTGAATGAGATGGAATTCTAAGCCAATCTCTAAGGTCACAAACATAAAGACTTTTGGGATGGAGGGAAGGATATCCTGGAAGTCACCACACCCCTCAGGAAAGAAATGATTCATTGTGGTTACAAGTGGAACAAAACCATTTGAGCCAAAGAAGACCCTGCTCTGGGCTCACACTCTCTCCTCCTCACAGCTATCCCACTGCTAGCCCAGGTGTTCCTCCAGCTGTTCCTCCAGCTGTTAAACAGCTTTTCGAATCTTATTTCTGCTGCAGAGGTGATAGCGGAGGCAAGCATAGAAAGTTTAAATATGGAAAACTAGATGCATTATCACAGACTGGGAAAGAACACACAACTACAACACAAGGGACTAGGCTTGGCTAGAAAAGTTTTAATATGGAAACAAAAACTATTCACAGTGTTACCATAGTAAGAGCAACTTAAGCAGGTGGCATACAACGATCCAACAACTAAAGATGGCAAAAAAACACGGAACTTAAATAGCCTAATTTAATACAAAACAATACAATACACAACAGGCCTGCACAATCAATGGAGAAAATGAGAAGAGAAATTCAAAAACAAGAGAAACAAAAACAAAATAAGAGTGCCCTCTGGCGGTCTGGGGAGGAATTGTCTGTGGTGGCCATGACACTAAAAGCACTGCAATACACTATATATCTTAATGTATTTATTGTGTGTGTTTAAAGTGATTGAATACAAACCCGATTCCAAAAAAGTTGGGACACGGTACAGATTGTGAATAAAAACAGAATGCAATGATGTGGAAGATTCAAATTTCAATATTTTATTCAAATGTTAAAACTGAGAAAATGGATCATTTTAAGGGAAAAATAAGTTGATTTTAAATTTCATGGCATCAACACATCTCAAAAAAGTTGGGACAAGGCCATGTTTACCACTGTGTGGCATCCCCTCTTCTTTTTATAACAGTCTGCAAACGTCTGGGGACTGAGGAGACAAGTTGCTCAAGTTTAGGAATAGGAATGTTGTCCCATTCTTGTCTAATACAGGCTTCTAGTTGCTCAACTGTCTTAGGTCTTCTTTGTCGCATCTTCCTCTTCATGATGCGCCAAATGTTTTCTATGGGTGAAAGATCTGGACTGCAGGCTGGCCATTTCAGTACCCGGACCCTTCTTCTACGCAGCTATGATGTTGTAATTGATGCAGTATGTGGTCTGGCATTGTCATGTTGGAAAATGCAAGGTCTTCCCTGAAAGAGACGACGTCTGGATGGGAGCATATGTTGTTCTAGAACTTGGATATACCTTTCAGCATTGATGGTGCCTTTCCAGATGTGTAAGCTGCCCATGCCACACGCACTCATGAAACCCCATACCATCAGAGATGCAGGTTTCTGAACTGAGCGCTGATAACAACTTGGGTTGAACCTTGTCCTCTTTAGTCCGGATGACATGGCGTCCCAGTTTTCCAAAAAGAACTTCAAATTTTGATTCGTCTGACCACAGAACAGTTTTCCACTTTGCCACAGTCCAGTTTAAATGAGCCTTGGCCCAGTGAAAACGCCTGCACTTCTGGATCATGTTTAGATATGGCTTCTTTTTTGACCTATAGAGTTTTAGCCGGCAACGGCGAATGGCACGGTGGATTGTGTTCACCGACAATGTTTTCTGGAAGTATTCCTGAGCCCATGTTGTGATTTCCATTACAGTAGCATTCCTGTATGTGATGCAGTGCCGTCTAAGGGCCCGAAGATCATGGGCATCCAGTATGGTTTTCCGGCCTTGACCCTTACGCACAGAGATTGTTCCAGATTCTCTGAATCTTTGGATGATATTATGCACTGTAGATGATGATCACTTCAAACTCTTTGCAATTTTTCTCTGAGAAACACCTTTCTGATATTGCTCCACTATTTTTTGCCGCAGCATTGGGGGAATTGGTGATCCTCTGCCCATCTTGACTTCTGAGAGACACTGCCACTCTGAGAGGTTCTTTTTATACCCAATCATGTTGCCAATTGACCTAATAAGTTGCAAATTGGTCCTCCAGCTGTTCCTTATATGTACATTTAACTTTTCCGGCCTCTTATTGCTACCTGTCCCAACTTTTTTGGAATGTGTAGCTCTCATGAAATCCAAAATGAGCCAATATTTGGCATGACATTTCAAAATGTCTCACTTTCAACATTTGATATGTTATCTATATTCTATTGTGAATAAAATATAAGTTTATGAGATTTGTAAATTATTGCATTCTTTTTTTATTTACAGTTTGTACAGTGTCCCAACTTTTTTGGAATCAGGTTTGTATATAACACGTAGTATCATTTAAATAATTACATTATTTTTAAAAAGATGAAATAGAAAGATTAAAGCAATAAAATAGAGATCCAAAACATTTTTCTATAGCAATTCAAGGTTTCAAGGTAAATAAATTATTAATATTTTCTATACTGGACCAGGGTGGGGACATATCGTATTTTCTCTTGTGTGTTTAAAATAAACCATAAATTGTTGAGCAGGGGGGCTTGGTGGCTTAGTGGTTAGCACGTTTGCCTCACACCTCCAGGGTTGGGAGTTTGATTCCTGCCGCCACCATGTGTGTGGAGTTTGCATGTTCTCCCTGTGCCTCGGGGGTTTCCTCTGGGTACTCCGGTTTCCTCCTCCGGTCCAAAAACATGCATTGTAGGTTGATTGGCATCTCTAAATTGTCCGTAGTGTGTGAATGAGAGTGTGTGTGTGTGCCCTGCGATGGGTTGGCACTCCATCCAGGGTGTATCCTGCCTTGATGCCCAATGACGCCTGAGATATGCACAGGCTCCCTGTGACCCGAGTATAGATCAGATAAGCGGTAGACAATGAATGAATAAATTGTTGACAAAATAATCGTTTTCCCACACAAGACAAACCTGTACGGATTCATGTTAACCACTAGATGGCGACATCACATCATCGAGACATCGAAAAGTTTGATGCCATCATCCTCTGCAGGAAGTAGAGATGCTGACAGGCTGCTCTCACCACTGCTCCAGAAAAAAATATTCTGAAATGTGGATCCCTTAGCACTGAACTCTTTCCAGCTCCACCCTGGTGATGAGGATGGCCGTATGATGCCCTCTCTGTGACTTCTTTGTGCTTGCCGGCATTCAGAGAGAGACTCATCAAACAGTTGTTGACAGTGCTACATCCTCTCAGTAGAACGTCTCGTCACCGTTGGTGTTGAGTCCCTGGATGGTTGTATCGTCAGCAATTAATTATATCATGTTACACACACTCTGCTGAGTTTGCTTGTGTGTGTAGGTTGTGCAGCACTGCGGTACATAGCAAATCTGCCAACAAGCATAGCTTGTAACATTAAAAACAACAACCACAAAATAAAAGTACTTGCCCACCAGTGCGTTATTTAATTTGTGTTTCACTACTTATTTTTATAAAAGCTATGCATAGCTACTTAAAGGAACTAAAACAAGAAGGGAGGAAACTGTAAGAATCTTGCCTAAACCAGTTGTAACAGGATCAGATAAGCAGCAAAAGCACTCTTAACATATACTATTCACTGTGTAGCATGCAAAACAAACCTTGAAGATTTGGATAGCTCTGGATGTAATTTCACTAGAGCAAGCACAAGTATACAAAGTCAAAATGAAGATTTTGCCTTGGGTTGAAAGTGTTAATTGTTTGTAATGCACATTCCCTGGTTTCTAAAATCATTTTTGTATGTAAATATACAATACAGTAGGGCTGTATTTAAAGCTGAGATAAGCACACAGCAAAGACTTAATACAGACATGGGTACTTAATCTACAGACAAGATTTAAGGACTTATGGAACATCATTTGAGGCTAATAAACAAGACATTATTTGATATAATCAATGGTTAATTTATCATCATAATAGGAAAAATGGTTTATCTCAAGGACAGGTGTTTTTAATGGACAATGCAGTATAACAGGGAAGTTTTTGGTCAGCTTATTCTTCAAAACATGGCCATGTACGATATATTCAAATATACGATATATTGCAAATATGCAAATATATTCTTTATATAATGTAAAAACTTTGCTTCTGTGTAACTTCACATTACATTTGATGCGAAAGAACAATTCTTTGTTCAGTCAGTATTTTCTATCCTTGATTTTTTTTTTTGCTGGTTAAATGTAGTTGTTTAACTACATGCAGGTGATTGGCATAATTTAAATGACACCATCAGTAAAGTGATTTAAGCAGGTGCTTAACATTCCTTGTGTAATTAATTATGTACCTTATGTACTTGAACCCTTTCATTATTGTACTGACAACCAGGTTTTATCAGAAAAATAACTCATCAGAACTGACAGGTAAATAGATAGGAACGTTTTCTGGGCCAGCAGCATCTCTGTTCTGTCTGCTTATTTCATGAATGTGCGAATATGTTCCTCCAGAGAAAGAAAAGCTCTGAACTGCAAGCCGCTGCTCGCTGCCAAGATAATCAGGCCAGACATTAGCTGAACATTCTAGCAGATGAAATGAAAAGCCCTACAGAAGCTTTAATAACACACAGAGGGCTGACGTGGACTGAGTGGACACCCCGACTCACATCCCTGTGGGTCATGTGTCATAAATAGTAACTAGTTTTGTTGCACTGGAAGGATAATCACCACTATGGAATGGTCTGGGAAGATAGCCGTAGGGCTGGGCTTGGTTGTACTCTTTCTATAGCTCTATATATATAGGCTTCTCAGAAGAATGTGGAAACAAATGGTAATGAATTGATAACAATGCTCACAATGTCAGTACTTACTTGTGACAGTGTTGCCAAGCAAACACAAAGAAAAGTACATGATGCATGACATCCAGTGGGTGTTGCAGCTTTTGTGTGTTGTGTGGATTACTGGAATTAGGCATGACTGTGCATACATTCTAATCACGGACTAAGGGTTGGGAAGGTTACTTTGGAAATGTAGTAGGTTACAGATTACAAATTCCCCTAATTAATGTCATAAGTAATGTAATAAGTGCAATAAGTAATCTAATGTAATAAGTAGTGTAACTTTTCAATTACTTTATAAAAGTAAAGTAACTGATTGCATTTGATTACTTTTTAAGTTTCTAATGGATATTTTCAACTAAATCATTTACAAACATTTCTAGCAGGCAGGGTTAACCTTACAGTAATACTCAACTCTGTTTACTGTTAGAATTTCAACATCTTTCATCACTTGAATTAAGATTATATTCATTTCATTTTAAGCACAGCCACCACAACACCAGACTTCATAACAAAAACTGTTTAACACTGTTTTAGGAATCAAATCTTTGCATAGCTATGACAGGACACACAGGCAAGTAACAATGCCTCGGAAAAAAAAAAGAAAGAAAGAAATTGATTAAATCAGTGTGTGCGCGCATGAATTTCACAACTCGATGACTTTGTGAGTCATCATAATGCATGCTACAATGCTAAAATAACTAAGTTGTATTAGATCTGACATTACCAACACATTTTCAAGGAGAAAAAATGTGAGCTGTATATTTCCTGTCAAAGGATTCATAAATAGAAGTATGTCTGGTAAAGGTAGCTAGCAGAGTAGCTTATTTGTTCTGTTTTTGAATACAGGTCTTGAATACACTTTGGGGTCGATGAACGCGCTGCTGTGTTTTGGTGGATTTTTTCCACATAGCAGCTACAGTAACTTGACTGACCACTCCATCACTTTTTATTATACAGAAACCAGTAATATATCATTCCAAACTAAAGGGTCTGTTTTTATTTCTGTACACTCACAATAATGACAAAAACCATATGCTTTTGTAAAATAAAGAAAGGCTAGGTTACATACCTGCAGATGCTTCCTCAGGTTCAACGTTGAAGCCTTTTAACAGCTGGGTAACTCATTTCGCACTGAACTGTTAGATTTGCCCTTATCGGATTTCAGGAGGAAATTATTTTTACATTTCCAGCACTGAAATGCATTTTTATCACTTGCCATGGTGGCGACTCTCAGACAGGTTGTAGTAGCCTAAAGCTTTCAGCGGTAATGTGGATTAATGTAATTAGCAGACTCGGTGCCGCAAATTCAAACCAGAGAACCAATAAAGAAGCATGAGAATAGCACCGCTTTAACCAATTCTAGCAACACATTCATATTATTCAACATATCCTAGTTTTTTAAAGAAAATATTCAGATGTAACCCTATTTGTAATCTTTAAAAATTTTCATAAGTAACCGTAATTTAATTACATATTTTTTCTCAGTAACTGTAACGAATTACTGTTACATTTATTTTGTAATTAATTTACGTAACGCCGTTACATGTAACTCGTTACTCCCCAACCCTGTACATTGTGCATGTTGTGCTTTTTCTTTGATGGTTACAAAGCTCTGACATTGGAGACTCCTTCCACAAATGGTAAATGTTATGGTGAAGGGAAGTTGTAGAACACTCCCAATAAGAACAATTACACGTTTTTCAAGATCACGTGAAACATCCGCCACACGAGTCCCCATGTTAGTTGTCAGTATAGAAATAATATAAAAGAGAAAACAAGAAAACAAAGGTTTCAGGATTCAACAGTGCTGTGATATAAGCACACACAAACATAACAATCATTTGGTTATGCAGAGAGAGAGAGCTTGAATTTGACATACTGAACGTTGCAAGTCCAAGAAGGACTAATTTCTGCCGAGTTGTTTTGTTGAGTTTTTAAATGTGGACAGAATAAACACAAACCCTTAGCTCAGCTAAAATTCTGTCCATTTCCCAAGTCTTCCTCCAAACCCTCATACACCGGGGTTCTACAACATCTTTGTAACCAGACCCCAAGAGCCACCATTCAGGTCAACTGATTTAGCAAAGAGATGTGCTCATAAAAGCGAAGGCCTGCATCATAATTCTAATCTAAAAAAGAAAATAAAAGACTGAACATAGTCAAGTTTAAAGAGAATTCTATTCTCATGTCTTGGTGTGTAGAGCATTGTTGTTCAAGGTGTTGGGATAAGTATCAAGGTATCTACCTCTTTGTTTCACAAAGTTGTGTGTTAAGCAGGGTCATAGTGTTTCTTTAAGTGTGTTCCCTCCCTAAAACACTCCAAGCAACAGGTGTATTTACACTTGATCATGCAACACATAATTTAACAGAGTTGAACTCATCTAATGTGGTTTCTGATGTTGACCCATTGCACCTGTAGTTCAGTTTGTTTAGCTTCCCCTGCAGTAGGGTAGGGTAGAGTAGGGTTATACTTATGTGAATTTTTATATTGGTAAATCATTTTAATTTCAAAATTATGGTTGTAACGCTACAGAATGTGAAAAAAATTTCAAGGCGCGTTTCTGTCTGTGTTTTCTTTTCGTCTGCGTGTTTTCCTCCCACTTCTCGACAACATGGTGCTAATTGAATCAACTAGGATAAATTGCACTTAGGTGTGAATGGGTGTGTGCATAATAGCCCGCAATAGACTGACATTCCCTCCAGGGTACATTCCTGCCTCACATCTTGTGTCCCCAGGATAGGCTCAGCACCACCACATCCACAACCCTGACAAAACAGTTCCTGAAGATGAATGAAAGCTTCTATTACAGATATATATAGCTGTACAATGTATAGAGATGCTTGGACAATGGAAAGAAAGTTGTATTGTGAGTAGATGCAGATTTCAGTCTTTTGTCCTGGTAGAGCTGACGTCATGTTCCCTCGCTCAGTCTGAAACATTTTATCCTCGTCTCCAGTTCGAGCTTTCTTTCCCTTCTGCCTGCCAGTTTACTCTATTAATCTTTCCTTTTATGCGCCTAACTGTTTACCACTTTTAAACATAAAAGTATTTTGTTACATAAACTGATTGACAATACCAAATACAGATCAGTACAGTATAAAGTTTGCTCAAAATATTAACCGAATGTATTTTATAAAAAGAGAAGGCTATCCTCAAACATTCTCAGAGCTCCTACAAAAACACAAACAGATGTTCCGAAGCAAATGGGCTTCCCGTTAGTGTTTACGAGTCTGGCTTGTTCTCAGGACACAGTGCTGCCAAACACGACTGGAGCTCAGCATGACTGCACCAACTGAGGACTACAGATCTGCAGGCTGCAGACTCAGACATGACACTGTACTATATAGTGGACAGCAAAATATTTTGTAATTGCTGATATGGTAAAGTTTTCTGCAAGATGTTCAACATTTATTGTAGGAGTCTGATGTTTCACTACATTGTAAAAGTTTTCTAAGGGAAGGTCTTCAGGATAAAGGAGTTTGCCTTTTTTTCCCCTGCAACATGACAAGCTATGTTTTTTTCCCCCCAACATTAATACTTGTTACCGATTAACTCTTAAGTAAAAGAGAGGTCAGAACCAGGAACTCGGAGACCAGCCAACAGACAGTTTGTACAGGAGGAAATGTGCTGTAATAATAGTATAATCATTAATGTTTTATATTTCCCCAGAACACAAACAGTGTCTACGTGTGGGTTGGTCTGATGTCTCTATAAATATACAGTTTAAATACACACATCTTTGTATACAAATCCACAAGTTATTACCTATCCGTATGCCGGAAGGGCAATAACCTAGATCAAATAAGACAGCAGGATGTCACCTTTGGCACTTCTTATTAAAACAAGAGAGCAATACGTATTCTCAAAGTAAAATTTATGGAGCTACAATATGCAACTCATCGTGATCATACCGAGTTCAGAAACTACAGTGTCCATTGTAGCTCAAACAGTTGATTACTCATCTACATGGCCAGTCAATTACTCTACATACTCTAAATCAGGATAGTGTTACATCCCAGACGTAAAGAGTCTAGGGTAAGGGAGCATAAAAAAAGTGTCAAACTCTTTAATACACTTTTGTTTAAAAGTCTTTAAACATCTCCTTACACTGAAAGTCTCTTCTTAGTATTTTATCTCAATGGGCTGCCTTCAGCTGAAGAACTGACAAGAATGCAGGTAACTGGACAAGTTTCACCAGATATTTTTTTTAAATACTGAAGATTGACACGTCCAATCACTAACAGATCTAAAAAAAACAAAAAACAAACAAAAAAAACAAAACAGATCTGTTACAACAGGATCTACTACAGCAGGTGAAGTGGGAGTGCCTTAGCATTACTCATAGAGGGTTTTTTAACAACCCTGGCTATGAGGGTTATTGCAAGGCATGTGAAGGTGTAGAATCCATAACCATCTACACATACATAAATGTTCTAACATAACCTACATCCGTGTTTAAATTGCTTTAGAGTGCAATTTTTTAACACTGGTTTGACTGTGCATTATTGATAATCAATAAATAAACAAATACAAAATGTTAAAGAAAAAAAAAGCACCCTGCAGCAATTAACATGTGATATTCAGTGACATCCATCAAAATTCATACTTGACTTTTGGCCATTCAGTTACCTGCTGATAGCAATGTGGTGGGAACTCTTCAAGACCGCATCAGTGCTTTAGTCCATTAGTCTCTCCAGATCTCTCCAATCTCTAAATACATCAGAAATATTTGAAAATTCAATGCTTTTCAGAGTGGGGTTGCTTTTTTGTTTTTTAATAAACTGACCTATTGGTGACTTAAGACCAGGACAAAAGTATATCTACAATACAGATTTGGAAAGCAGGTAGAATTAGTAATGGTGCTGTATACTCATATAAGAACCAAAAACAAAATCAGTAATACCTTAAATCAGAGTTTCATTTAATTCTTTAAGATCACAACTGCATTTATCTTCAGAAATACGATAAGAAGTACAGAACATTCAGTAAATCAAGAGAGATTTGCAAGATTGTTGCATCTTTGTATGTCATAATAAAGCATGACAAACACAAGAATGAAGTGTTTTGTAAAATGAGTGATGGAAACAAACAAGCAAAAAAAAAAAAAAAAAAGACCCCATAACTACGCGCTGGCTCTCGGATCACAGGCCATTGTCCAAACAGATAGAAAATTTAGATGGCTGCCTGAATACGGCAACCTTTTCTTGACAGGAGAATGACGAGAAAGGAAAGTCTAAGAGGTATTAGAAAACCTTCACAGAAAATGCTGATGGAGCCTTTGGGGTTTGGGGAGTTCTGGAATGGGGGAAGTAGGGAGGTGAAAATATACAGAAGTCCTGCCACTGAGCACAAGACACATTCTTTTTATGTACCCAGCTGGAAAAACAGCTGGAAAAGCCACTTAACTGCTCAGTGTATGGAAAAGCATTGTGTTCGAATGGGATTTCTGAATATCCAATGCAACGCTATTTGTGATTCAGCAGTTTACTGTCAATAGAAAAAGAAATACAAAGAGATATTAGAATTATGTTAATCCACAGAGAGTATGTGTTCAATTTGGGATGGAGGAGAAATTGGGCACAATCCCCAGGACACCGCTAGTTTTGGGGTTCAATAAGAAAATGAACTGAGACTAGAGTTAGGCTTATTGATGACAAACCAGCGCATAACAGAAAGATACTTAAGCTACTGATACTATTTTAATGGCTTTGTTTTCCTTTCAGATCACAGCAAATAAATGCCTATCTGCTTTATCATAGCATGCTGGTCCACAGAACATTTCACCATACAAGATGAACCTCTTAAGGAAGTCCAGAAGCATGAAAAAAAAAAAAATCAGGTATTGAACGTTTTAAACCCTGAAAAAAATAAAAGGCTTTGACAAAAATTAAGCACAAACCAGAAGTAGACATATCTTTCCACGAACCCAGTGATGTCGCAATTATCAGAAAAAATAACAAAAGGCATTATAATAAATTAATTATTTCTCAGATGTGGTTCACGGGGAGAAAAAACAACAACAACCACATGTAGAAAATGCAGACACATGGCCAGCTATACTACATTTCAAGAGGCTCACCCCAAACCAAACCTATTTAGCTGCATAATAAATTATGTGCTTTTCATCCTCAGAGGTCATCGCAACTTGAAAGTAAAGGTGGAAAATTTGTTGTTGCAATGATCATCATTATCTGTTGTTATCTGAAGTAAATTATGGGTATCGGAGAGGTGCCAGCATCACCATTAAAAAATTTTGGTGAGGAAAACAAACAAGCAAACAAACAAAACCCCCAGAATTTTACCCCAACACCCTAAGCAAATGTGCACGCATGGGCCCGTGTGTACAAGATTCTCCTTAGAACAATTACTCTTCACTAGAGTGGATAAAAATTTGCAAGAATTATATGGAATTATCATTTTATCCAATAGATGAACTATTTAAATTTTGGAACAGGGCCAACTTACTTATTACGAATGTGTTTAACTCATTCATGACTTGTATTGCCATTTCTCCTGTTCCATATTAAATGTCTTTTTTTGTAAACACTTAAATGAAAATTTTCAAATAGTGAAAAATTACATTTTTGATATGCATTACAAAAAGTATCAAGATAGTATTTATAATTTTTCCTAAAATACCCACCTCTTCTTCAGAGAGTTAAATTCCTTTATAGTAAAAGGGTAAAGCACCATGGATACATTCAGAAAAAAACAAAATGCAAGTCTTCTTTTTGGTTTCTGGCCACAAAAAGTGGAATGAGGATTTTAAGAAGGCTTAAACGCTTTATGTGACTTGGAATGATAGCAAGTCCAGCACAGACTCCTCTCTAAACCTTCAACGTCTAAAGAGGTGATCTTAAGGCAAAGCTAGAAAAGAGGACACAGACACACGGATACACACTGCAGCTTACATTCTTTACACAATGCCTCGCTTGGCAAGTTGCATCAATTGTGGCTCAAGAGATGCTCTAGTAGCTCAGTGAGCATTTAAGAGGGAAAAAAACCCAGAGACCGACAAACACACACAGACATGGACGCTCACACGTACACACCAACCTGCAAATTTCCAATATTACCTCAATTCACACATCCACTTCCTTTCAGTTCACCTTCGCTTGTGCAAAGATGGCAAATAAATTTCCAAGTACTAATGTCTTTTAAAAATATAGAATTCACCTCAAAAAGATAAAGATTATTTTTAAAAATTTAAATGTATATTCGGCTAAAAAGGCACATTTGGTTACTGCATCCAGTCTTCCTGATAGACAATTTTAAAATCTTTTAAGAGTTCGTTCTTGTAAATGATGTACGTTCTATGGTTTGCCGATGTCCACTGTGATTTTGGTAAACAGCTGGTCCTTCTCCACTTTCACCACTTTGTAGGACAACGAGTTGATGCCATCTGAGTGCATGGTCTCTCTGGTGTGCGATATTCGGTCAAACCTAGGCCAGGAAATGACATCATTAGAACCGTAATTACAGGCTTTCTGAAAACATGTAGAGCAGCTTGCTATTTAATCATAAATACTTGTTTATTTAATCATAGTACTTGTGGTACTCCTTATCTTCTGGTCACATTTGGGATGGCTGACAATGAAGTTGATATTTTATGAAACACTTTATGATAGTGCCTTCATGCTTACTAAAGCTCTGTTAGTGGGTTTAGTATATTAGCAAGTATCCTGACGGTTGCTATGGAATATGGAGTCACAGGGATTGTCAAAACATATGCTGTCACAAACGTAAATAGTATCTCAGGTGTCATGCCAATTACCAGTTATGGTAATAATAAAAAAAAAAAAAAATAAAAAAAAACACTTAAAGAATGTCCTTAGCCTATGTTGCCTTTTTCTCAAACTAATACTTAAGTACTGGCTTGTGAAAAAAAGGTATGTGTGAGAATAGGTACTAAAAATAAATGCCTGTAGCCTCTGCTGATTTGAAAGGTAAGAAGTTTGGGTTTGATTACATTTAAGTGTTTATTACACCACATTTAATATAAGCATAATTTTGTGACAAACAGCCTACTTTATTGTGCAATCTGTTACTGTGTCAACCTTACTAGAGCATCATAATCTAATGTATTACTTTAGCTATAGCTTTTTTTTTTTTTAATTTTGGACAATAAGGTTTCAGGCCAACCAAAACAATGAACTTAGCAGCACATTGAAGCTCTAAATTTTTACCAGTTACTACTTCTACTAATTTACATCTATGTCCTATATGTATATTTTTCTATAAACGGTAAACAAAAATGTACAAATAATTTACTCACCCCCTTGTCATCCAAGATGTTCATGTCTTTCTTTCTTCAGTCATAAAGAAATGATGTATTTTGAGGAAACATTTCAGGATTTTTCTCCATATAGTGGACTTCGATGGTGCCTGTAGTGTTTGTAGTTCTGGCTACGTCACACGTGACCACCGCAATGCTACGCACTACGCAATCACATCCTAGGCATAACTACAGATCCAGTGTTTACTAAGCAAACGTGCAAAGACCAAGAAAGTGCCAATACGTCAAATGCCCTTTACTAACAAAAAGGTACATATAACTTTGTGTCATTCCACACGCTATGTCACGTGACACAGGCAGAACTACAGACCCAGTGTTTGTGTCATTCCAAAAGCAACAACTTCGGAGCGGTCCTAGCAAAGTTCTATATCTTTGTGTCAGTTTTTTTGTTTAAAATGGTCCATTCATGTGTGCATCCTGGATGTGGAAATCGTTTGAAACCTAAAAGATTACGTCCGCTTGGAAATAACGTGACTGCTGTGATGTGAATTTCCTTTAAAAACTCCTGAGCGATTGAAGCTGTGGTTGCTCGCTCTGCACTTTGATATCAACACACCCATACATTCTCATTGTACCTTTTTGTTGAGCATTTGACTTATTTGCACTTCTTTGGTCTTTGCACGTTCGCTTTGTAAACACTGGGTCTGTAGTTACGCCTATGTCACGCGTGACCTTTCAACTTGATTACGCAGCGATACCAGAGCTAGTGCTAGATGAGCTTTTGTGGTTAAAAAGTATAAAAATGTTTATTTTTCTAAGAAAATGGCCGACTGTTTTGCTAGATAAGATCCTTCCTTCCTTGGCTGGGATCATTTAGAGCCCTTTGAAGCTGCATTTAAACTGCATTTTGGAAATTGCATGCTTTTCTCAAAAAACATCATTTCTTTATGACTGATGAAAGAAAAACATGGAAATCTTGGATGACATGGGGGTGAGTAAATTATTTGTAGATTTTTGTTCTGGAAGTGAACTTCTCCTTTAAATTGGTTTGTAGTTAGGCAGTTTGAACAATAATACATGTTTATGCTGTTGATTATAAGCTGTGTATGTCATATGCGATGTGTGTGTATTTACAAGAACGAAAACCTGACAGTTTGGATAAATGGGTATGATGGTACGTTCATGTTTAACAACATAGCAGCTTCTAATGCTTAAGAAGCCTAAGTGAAAGCAGCTTTCTTAAAATATTACAAATTATTGTCAAATTTGCAAAACCAAATGAGCATACCCAGTTTAAATCAAGTCATCTTGGCTTTTAAATAACTATATCTGGTGTGTCTGCTTGGTTGGAATAAAAACTGAGGGAATCGAGTGTGATACAGCTAGATAAACTGATAAAATAGAATTACATGGTGGTTAATAAGCAAACAGGGACCTCAGTTTCCACCGTTTCTCACATTCTCACAAATGAATGATTTTAAATTAAAACATTATCCGTATGAAAACACAAGTTATGTCATGAGGCCAAAGAGTTTCCATACTTTAGAGGTTTTCTCTTTTGTAAATTACCCCTCTATTTTCCATCAAATACATAGTTAAACTTACTGATAAAAAATAGCTTACCCTACAATATGTGTCAAGAAAACCTAGCAGTTATGATAAGTTAACTCGAGCACACTTATGAGCCAATTCATTTAGACAAGGGTTTTAGAGTCTTTTAAACTGACAGTGTTCAAAGGTCCACAGTAACGTCACAATCTCCTCTTTACAGAATACACAATGAGTGCTTACAGACAGGTAGACACAGTGTATAACATGAAGGAAAAAAGCACACCAAGGGCAGTGACATTCACCTTTGGGGATTTGGTTCGTTCTGTTTGTCCCGTTCATGACGGATCATCCTGCATTTACCAATTACACCGCTGGGTCTGGATATGGCCATCCCTTTGGAGCTCAACCTGTGAGAAACACAACAAAGGCTTTATTAAGCACTTAAAAGAACAGTGAAACATACAAAGGAAAGGAAATATAGTGAAAAAGAAAATAGTGTAAAATGTGCTACAACATTCAGAAACAAAGATTCAGAAATAAAGTCAACAGGACATATGAACATAAGAAATATGGTAACCCTGCTAAACAAAAATCTGATGAATTTACTGATCAGGCCTAATATTCTATAAAAAAATGACTTGATTCAAACAAATGTAAACACAATAGGACAAGGGAGGAAGACTAGATAATTCGAATAACCTATTGTTGAGTATAATAACAGCCTGCTATCTGCATGTTAGCCTTCACTAATTAGGTTGTTTAAACTCTCAAAGTCCATTAAAGCATAAATGCATAGTTTTAGGTTCCCTAAGGCATTAAATATCACAGACTGTTTATGACTGCCCTGCAGTTACTGACATCCGTCACAAACGTTAAAAGCAGTGCTGAACAGAAAACACCATTTATAAGACTCTTCTGTCTAACAGTGACTTAAAAACTGAACTATCAGTCTGAATAAACAAAATAATTATATTCTATTGAAAACACTATACCAGAAATGTTCCATGTGGCTTTTAAATTAATAAATAATACTAATAACCGTCTATGTTTTCCGCTTCTATTTCTCCTCTGTGTACATTCTTCATCTTATCTAAGAATTTAGACCAGACCCAAACGTTTTGAAAGCAAGACGCCATCGAAAATGAGAACTGTCTGTCTAATCCAGCTCTGCTTTAAAATCTGTTTTTCTTCATTTAGACTTTTATTTATAAAACCATGTAATGAGGTTTTCAGATAAATTCCAGAGCAGCTCATTAGGCATTTTGCCATAATCGCTTAAACTTTATAAAAATATTTTTATATTAAATACATACAACACTAACATATTAAATATTGTTAAATGAAAAGAACATGCTGCAACTAGGGCCAGCCTCTTCTGAAATGGACTATGAGGTATTATATGATAAATATGGGGTTTATACCAGAGGGCTCTTGAAAAGTTATAGGTAATTGTCAATTGTCATTTCTAAGTAACAACTTGTATGGCAAACCTTGTTTGCGATTTCTCAGTAACAAGACAGGCTGCATTTGATATATGGTGATGATACACGGTGCTCTAATGTAGGTGACAACAGCAACAAATTTATTTTGCAAACATTTACATAGACACACAGACTCAGACCTATTGAAGATGTCATCATCCTCGCCTCCCCAGCCCCAGTAGTTATTTGGAAAGCCATTGATCTTCAGGTACTGTTCCTTGCTCATTGAGGACACACCCCCAAAGTACTGGTTATATGGAAGCCTACATGAGACAAAAGGAAAGTGTGTTAGGAGAATGTTTGAGTTTATGCTTTAAAATGAATGAAAAACAAAAAAACTGAGTAAGTAGTAACTAAGTAAGCTGATTCGTCACAATACAGTGAAAACTGTATTACCAAAAAATGTGCTGCAAAAAAAACAAGATGTACAAGATGTCATGAAGATCTTTATTTTTAAAAAAAAAAAAAAAAAAAAAGGCCCCCAAAAAAAAAAAAAAAAAGAAAAAAAAAAAAAAACAAACAAACTGGTGCAACACTGCAAAAGCATATGAGAACAGGAACTACACTTCAACCCAGAGGCAAAACACATAGGAAGCGTTTAGTCATGCTCTGACAGTGTGTGTGTGTGTTTGGAGGAGGGGTCACCCAGAGAGAGTGGAACGTCATCGCAACAAATCCGTCACAAATGCTTCAAAAGTAGTATGCACACTTTCAATCTAGTAAAAGGTAGTTATTTTCTTATTGAATCTAAAGCTTTATATTTCCTCAACAGTAAATTAGACTTTAAGCTGCACAGTCACAGCCTCTGTTTACACTTAGCGAATGAAGACTTTGGCTGATGTCTTTCTCTGTACTTTGTGTTGTGAGCTAATGCTGTAAAATTACAACCAGATGACTTTAAACTCTGGTAGGAGCAACAGTTGTCAACTGGAAAACACACTTACACACCTGGTACAGATCCAGATGCATGTTAATGTGTGTGTTAGATGGTGAAGAGGCTCACCGTGGCATGTATTTTCGGTAAAGATCAGCCAATCTCTGTTCATATTTCACATTGGTGTACATTTCTGTTGTGGAAAGAAATAGCATCTACAGGTGCATCTCAATAAATTAGAATGTCATGATAAAATTCATTTATTTCAGTAATTCAACTCAAATTGTGAAACTTGTGTATTAAATAAATTCAATGCACACAGACTGAAGTAGTTTAAGTCTTTGGTTCTTTTAATTGTGATGATTTTGGCTCACATTTAACAAAAACCCACCAATTCACTATCTCAACAAATTAGAATATGGTGACATGCCAATCAGCTAATCAACTCAAAACACCCGCAAAGGTTTCCTGAGCCTTCAAAATGGTCTCTCAGTTTGGTTCACTAGGCTACACAATCATGGGGAAGACTGCTGATCTGACAGTTGTCCAGAAGACAATCATTGACACCCTTCACAAGGAGGGTAAGCCACAAACATTCATTGCCAAAGAAGCTGGCTGTTCACAGAGTGCTGTATCCAAGCATGTTAACAGAAAGTTGAGTGGAAGGAAAAAGTGTGGAAGAAAAAGATGCACAACTAACCGAGAGAAGCGCAGCCTTATGAGGATTGTCAAGCAAAATCCATTCAAGAATTTGAATGAACTTCACAAGGAATGGACTGAGGCTGGGGTCAAGGCATCAAGAGCCACTACACACAGACGTGTCAAGGAATTTGGCTACAGTTGTCGTGTTCCTCTTGTTAAGCCTCTCCTGAACCACAGACAATGTCAGAGGCGTCTTACCTGGGCTAAGGAGAAGAAGAACTGGACTGTTGCCCAGTGGTCCAAAGTCCTCTTTTCAGATGAGAGCAAGTTTTGTATTTCATTTGGAAACCAAGGTCCTAGAGTCTGGAGGAAGGGTGGAGAAGCTCATAGCCCAAATTGCTTGAAGTCCAATGTTAAGTTTCCACAGGGATGTGATGACTTTTGGGGGGCAATGTCATCTGCTGGTGTCGGTCCATTGTGTTTTTTGTAAACCAAAGTCACTGCACCCGTTTACCAAGAAATTTTGTAGCACTTCATGCTTCCTTCTGCGGACCAGCTTTTTGAAGATGCTGATTTCATTTTCCAGCAGGATTTGGCACCCGCCCACACTGCCAAAAGCACCAAAAGTTGGTTAAATGAAAGATGTTGGTGTGCTTGACTGGCCAGCAAACTCACCAGACCTGAACCCCATAGAGAATCTATGGGGTATTGTCAAGAGGGAAATGAGAAACAAGAGACCAAAAAAAAGCAGATGATCTGAAGGCCACGGTCAAAGAAACCTGGGCTTCCATACCACCTCAGCAGTGCCACAAACTGATCATCTCCATGCCATGCCGAATTGAGGCAGTAATTAAAGCAAAAGGAGCCCCTACCAAGTATTGAGTACATGTACAGTAAATGAACATACTTTCCAGAAGGCCAACAATTCACTAAAAATGTTTTTATTGGTTTTATGAAGCATTCTAATTTGTTGAGATAGTGAATTGGTGGGTTTTTGTTAAAATGTGAGCCAAAATCAAAAAGAAGACTTAAACTACTTCAGTCTGTGTGCAGTGAATTTATTTAATACACGAGTTTCACAATTTGAGTTGAATTACTGAAACAAATGAACTTTTCCATGACATTCTAATTTATTGAAATGCAGCTGTACATTTGAATGCAACTGAGGCACTAGAGGGCTAGTTGGAGCATAGAGAGAAGACATGATGTCAACAAAATGGAAAAACACAGGTGTTGCTCAGGCTCAATGCAAATGAAACCTCAGGAGGAAGCGCTGCAAACCCCAGAGAAAGCCAGAACAAAAACAAGAAAATAAGTGTCTTCTACTGTGTTGCACTTTATCAACGTATTGTAGTAATTTATTGAGCAGCTCTTTAGACATTTGTATTAAAAATTAATTATTTTGCTATATCACAATTAAGAACACTGTAGACCTGATGCCCTTCATTACCTCATCAAAACTTTAACTCAGCTCACCAATAATATGACAGCTGCTGGTTTTAAGTAATTTTAAAAATCAAAAATTGTGAGCATGATTAAAATCTAAATCAACTGTGAGGCATCCAAGCTCAATAACACTTTGTAATGCAGCATTTCAATGGAATAATTATCCTCCATTTTATATCTCTCTCTCTCTCTTTTTTTTTTTTATTTGCCCTCCAAAATCTTTCTTGATCTTTCTTTATCCTTTATCCATCTCTTAGGGTGATAGGACTGTCACATTTCAAATAAATTTAAACCAAGTAAACTTTTTTTTGGATTACTATCCTGCAGTTTCAAAGAGGCTTGAGCTGAAGTAAGGAAACTGTCGGTTCAAATTCTCTCTTCCCAAAGTAAAGGAAGCTGAACAATAGTGATAGGTTACCTGAAGCCAAATTTGTCCATGGAGACAGACAGGTGTCTTGGCTGGCTGAAGCATTTGTATGTGTTTCGGTCATCCATGGGGATGAGGTCGACGTCACTGAATACGAAGCATTCGTAGTCGTATTCCTTGAGGGCCTCGGCGTAGCCTACATTGAGCAGTTTGGCCCGGTTAAACGTCTCTTCTCCATCCTGAGAGATGAGAGGAGGTAAGAGCAGTGTTTAAGTATAATACAAAAACACATTCATGCACACATCTGAGCAGAAATGATATGTGTGTCTTGTTTACTACATATTTTATCTGCCAAAAAGTAGAAATGAAATCATGTTAAAAATATGAAATAAATATTACAAAGGCATAAAACAATATGTCAATAAGTATTCCTCACAATTGCAACATTGGCAACAAATAAAATCACTTTTTGCCCCAAGCATGCAATTTGCTCTCTGCTGCTTGCTATTGGCCGGTCTTCACTTTACTGCCAGTTGCTATGACTTCAATGTTAACATCAGACTATGAACACAAAAAACCTGAGAAGGCATTCTGCATTGTTTGAATATAAAAGTTAAAAAGCCGTGCCTAAACTGGCTTTTTACCACAGATCAACTGCCATGAATGAAAGCGCCTGAAGTTGAGTTGTCTGACCAAACAACAGCAGTGTGTTACAATAAACCAGGGTGGATGTTTTGCATGCGGATCAGATTTCTTTCACTAAAAAAGCATTTGAACATCAATGCAAAAATGGCCTTGGCACTTTATGAGTATTGTCTACTTATGCATATTCTCTTTTGTCATGGGTTCAGTGTGTGTGGACAGATAATCTGTTTCTATCCATACTACTCTATTGTTGTGTATATAATATATTACCTTTTGTTATGCATCAAGATTGCATCATGCAGAATTTCACTACCTCCTCCTAGCCGCCTTCGTATTAATAAATCATGGGTGTCATACTTAATATAGTGTTCTGTATGTTGGTCATTGCTGTGTGCTGTTAGAAAATAAACTGTGTGAAGTTTTCTGTTTAGGCCCTCATGTCGTATTAGAACGGTGTCTTCAAAAAACACGGCCCTCAGCATTCGTAGAAATGACATGCGACAGTTACGCTTCATGTGAGTATTTACTGCTTCATGCGAGCATATAGCTTTGTGTGCACAATTCATGGCACTCACTGATCCTGCTCTACATGCTTAGGGTGACTGGCCTTATGCTCTCTGTTAAAAATATAACATATATAATATATAGATGTTTATCTAAATGTATTATCTTTTCACTTGGCTTTCACTTGAAGGTGATTGCCTGTGAAACTTCTCAGTTCATAACCTGCAGATAACTTGGAACCTAACAGATAACAGCTCTGTATCAATGTAATGAATGTGAGAATCCCCTGGCCAAAGACAAGAGCTCTGGTTGTCTCAAGTTCTTATTCAAATCCTTTCAGGTGATTTTTGGCCTCTCCCTGTCCTTGTGGTCTCTGGAGGACTAGATGAACTTGTCGCTTGAAAGCAAAAAAGCGAGTCTGAGATAACCAAAGATGAAGCCTATAAAGGGCTATCTGATAAATGCTCTCCATTACGAATAGTAAATAAAGAGAGTAAAGAAAAGAGAAAAAGCTTTCTCTTCTGAGACGGAGATATGAGATCTGTCACCCCCAAGGACCCTCGGCTGCTCTCATTCTTCACGACTGGAGGAAGTGACATCCCCAAAGAAGTAGTTTTACCGAAGAATAGCATCAAATATCATAATTTGGAAAAAAGGTGACTTTAATCCTGATGCTGTTGTTGTTGCAGAGGGTTTGTTTGAGTATGTCTGAAGCTACAGATCCTGTGGGATATTCACAGACAGAAGGCTCTAGAGTTTACACAGACCAATCGTGCAATAGGTGTCTATGATATGCTCGGATTCCTATTTTTGACAGACACATATGGAATCCGATGTGACCCGTTATTGTAGGTCACCTGCCTCAAGGTTTGACATGTTGTGCATTCTTTTCTGTTTGTGAAGCATTTGTGAAGAGTGATCAAGTTACTGTGGCATTCCTGTCAGTTTAAGCTAGTCTGACCATCCTCCTCTGAATACGCTCATTAACAATGCGTTTCCACCTCCAGAACTGCAGCTCACTTTGTCATAGTCAAAGTAAATGACACCACATTTTCTCCCCTTTAGTTCTTAACCTGTATCTGCATGTTTTTATGCACTGTATTGCTCCTGCATGATTGGCCGATTGAATAACTGCATGAATGAGCAATGGTTCATTAAATAAATAAAAAAAAATCTTCATTCAAAGTATTAATGCAAAGGATTAGATTGCACTTCTTGGCAAAATTCACCAAGCTTTGACCAAAATTGATAGTGTAATTAAATCAACAACATAGCAAAAGAATAAGGATAAAGGATGAAAAAAAGACAAAAAAAAAAAGAAAGAAAGAAAGAAAGAAAAAGAAAGAAAGAAAGAAAGACAAAAAGACAGAGAGGAAGACAGAAATAAAGACAGAAATAAAGACAGAAATAAAGACAGAAAGAAAGAAATTACCAGCTGTGACACCCAGCCTTGGTAGCAACTCGTGATTGGCTACACAAAAAGAGCAAGTAGACCTTTCTCACCTTTTTCTCCACCCTGCTGTTAACGCCAGGTGCTGCAAGCCATCATGCAAAAGACCAGCAATTTTGTCAGGAAGAGGATGGCAGGTAGCCAGGGAGGGGTGGACAGGGGTGGACAGGGGTGGTGGGTGGGGGATGGGGGTAAGGACAAAATGGAGAGGAAAGGAGAATGGCAAAGAGAGCGAGAGACAAAATTAGAGAGAAGAGTGAGCAGAGCAGCAAGTAAAGGCAACATTCAGAGAAGAAAAACGTTTTAAAACATCTACATCCTTTTTAATAGGCCAAAAGAGACCTTCATTATAGAAGACCTAGACTAATACAGAAAGTGTGAGTCAAGACTGAGTAAATGCCTGGAAAACCAGAAAGAAGAGATTAAAGTGTATGAAGCACTAGTCGCACCCTCATGCTTTTCCCATATTTGGGAAGATTTGAGAAAGGAATTGCTGCTGGTTTACACCAGAAGCTACAGAAACATGGTACAAGCAAGCAGAAATGCCAGCCATTTTGCACAGTGGGGAAAAAATAAGAAAAATATGCATATTTAGGAGGTGAGAACTCTGATACTGTTTATTGCCTGAAAGAAAAATAGTCGAGTGTTGTCTTATGGCCAACAGTTTAAATGGGATGCTGGAAAATTGCACTGGAAAAAATTGGTTGCATCACAGCTGTTTCTGATAATCCTCCTGGTTAAATCTGCTGTCTTCAGCAGTCCATCTTTTGTCAGTAAATGGTCAAGACAAGATCTTTGCTTATAAAACAACTCCACCGGAATTTGGTTTATATTTGCCTCTACTCTGCTGTGAGAATTGCCATGCAAACTGTTAAATGCTTCGGACATTTTTTTTTTATTTGGTAATTTGTTTTCGGGTTAGATTAAACGTCTTTAAATTTTTCTCCTTAACATTACAGTGTTGGAACACCATTCATCCAAAATGGTGGTAGAAAGCGCTAACTTATGTGTCACTCCACAATCTCCAAAAGGTGTTCAGTTGATAAATGGGAAGATTATACTGTATAATTTACCTCACGTTCATCTTCATTAGACCATTCACTGTGAAACCTTCTTGACCTTTAGATGGGAGTGGAGTCATCACAAAAGAGAACACACTTATCAGGAGAGACATGTTTCATCAAAGGATCAAGATCCGACGGTGATCAGTCAGAAGAACTTCAACGAGCGGTGACGTGCCCCTCTTGGGACGAAAAGTGAACGCAAACCCCAAACCATGACAGCAACAATTAAGAAATATCCCAACAGCACAACTGAGCCACTTTAACCGGTCACCCGTCAAGGTGATCCTTGTATAAACAAAACACTTTGATATTTAGTCACAAATTAGTCACAAACACCCAGATAAACTTGCCTTTCTAGCTTTGCTCTCCCCTTTCCTTTCCAACAAAAGAAATAACAACAAAGCATCTTAATAATGGCCTGGTTTTATGATCATGACCCTGGCTATATTTCCATGCAGAGACTTTTGCCAATGAGACTGAATTGGTTCTGAATAAATTGTTTATATCCATTCTAAACCGGGAAGTTTTTAGACCGTCTCAATTTATGCGCATGGTACATGTAATCTGATCCACTGTTACAGCCGTGTGTGGAGCAAGGTTCAGTGTCAGCGACGCCAGGGCAAATTCAGCTGCAAGTTTTAAATCCTTTCCGTCTAAGATAAATGTCATGAAAGTCTAACTCTCTTACCTACTGTGAATTTAGTACTATTGTAAAGGATTTTCTATGATGTGACAAAGCTTTTTCAGCATTTCATGCATTAAAACTAGAGGTTTGTTCTTACCATAGAGCCAGGTTTGTTTTTACCCATCCCCCATTGCCTTGCAAGTGTAAGGAAATGTTTGCATTCCAGAGTACAAAAGAAAAGGACAGTGATAAAATAATTGGAATATCAGAAATAACACCACACACTTGTTTTTAACATCTGGTTTCTCAAGAACGTTTCAAGAAAACAAAACTTTACGCATAGGTAAACCAGATGATAACTGCCATTAAACACAAAACACAAAGACTCAATAAAGCTTTTCGAATAAAGGGAGTCCCTTGGTGGCAAATATTTGATTCAAAACTTAAGATTATAATACCTGACTATGTATTATAATACTATATACTACAATACTACTACTGGCTGTGAAAAAGAAAAAAAAAAAGAGAAGGGAGGAGAAAAACGAAAAAGAAAGCCACGAAGACTCTACCCATCAGTCATTGTGGCAGAGTACACAATGTACTTTCAGTGAATAAAATGCAGGGGGAGAGTAGGTTTCCTGTTCGTGATATTGAACTTTGTATGTGTGTGTGTGTTTTAGAAGGAATTTTTTTTAGAGTTGTCGAAGATTAAACTGTCTTAGGAAGATGCAGTCCCTTTGTGTAAAAAGGAAAGCGTGACAAGATAAACAGTTTAAAAGAATGTCTAATAAAACAGAATACTCATGCTATCAGAGACATTAAAATTACACATAAATTCAAACTGGCTTTAGTAGCCATAAGCCATGTGCATGTTTAAGGTATCCTTGAGGCAACAACAGACATATCTATCTCATGACTAACCAACCCTTTATCAGTTTAACAACACTGTTAAGAAGTCACACATCTGTCCTCGATCTTTTTCACACACCACCTTCCAGGTTTCACACACCTACTCTGTCTGTCATACCACATTATATGGTTACCTTTGGTGAGGGAAAAAAATGCAAGCAACTTTTAAAAAGTAGCAATGCTAAAATGGACATCTCTGTAGGACACTGTCTAGCCAGATGGTCTCAACAAGAACCTGCGTACACTATATGGCCAAAAGTATGAGGACACCTGACCATGATCCCAAAATGTGGGACTTCTTCAAATTTCTGCCACTCAGAACCAGTAGAGGCACATGATTACAATTTTAAATTGCAATTGCAATTTTTTATGCAGCATTTTAAAAAAATACTAAGCTACAAAACCCTAATACCTGCTTAAATGATATGTAAAGCTTTCGGCTGCTCCCTGTTCGGGGTCGCCACAGCGGACCAACTGGTCCGCACAACAACTTGGCAAATGTTTTACGCCGGATGCCCTTCCTGACGCAACCCTCCCATTTTTCCGGGCCTGGGACTGGCACTGCCTACCAGTGGCTGGGGTTGAGGCATTGGCTGGGAATCGAACCCGGGCCTTCCGCCTGATAGGCGAGAAACCTACCACTGAGCCACCAATGCCCCTAATACCTGCTTAAATTAATGTCTTTAAAAAGCTTGAAAAAGATTTTTTTTTTTACTATTATGCACATTCAATGGGTAGAGAGTTGTGAGGACTCACTTGGTTGATGATGTAGACTCCATAGTCAAGCTGCTGCCTCTGCAGGATTGGGTGCAGGTAATAAAGCCAGTACTTGAGGTGCTCGTCTCGCTTTCGAAAGGGGATGATGATGGCCACTTTCTGCAGAGCTATGCAATCTTTGGGTTTAAAGCGTCCTCCCTCCTTTAGCGCTGGGTTCTCATTCCTAACGAGTTCGAGGTTCACCGGAACGTTGAACTCGACTCGGAGTGGACCCACTGCAACAGTACAGAACAGTCTTTGGTTAGTTTTACAGCAAAATCAGCCAGCCTTGCGATGCTAACAATCAACATGAAAGCCCTGCCTTTATAGATCTTTAACCATTACACAAATAAACAAACCTCATCCACATTTCCAAACAGACTTCTCTTCCTTGTCTGTTACAACACTTTATCTTTAAGCAAAAACTGAACACCCTCCTCCTATAAGCAAACAAAGTACTTAAAAAAATACTGGCTTTATAAATATGGTATTTTCAAGGCATGGACTATTTTTACTAGCTTGATGATATGGCTTTCAATACATATTACAAAACATTTCCCCAAGTCGCTCTGGCTAATGGTGTGAGGTAAGAAAAAACCTCAGCAAAATGAAGTTTTTTTTTCCAATGCCGCATGCTCGTCACACGTCTCTATGCAAGTTGTTACTATAACATTCTACACAACAATTTTATATCACAACATAACATACTGTAGTATAAATATATGTATTTATAAATATCAATTAACACCATGCAACTACAGTATGAGGTAAATCTGAGGTAAAAGGTGATCTACTAATAAGTCACAGTGACCAGCAAATATGACATTTCTCTACTCTCATTTCTCTTCTCTGAACTAAAACGATCATCACCCAGTATTATTTTAATAGTTACCTATTACTAAGAAACTATTTTCGCATTAGTGGGGCAATTGTCAATAATTTTCAATTAAATAGCGAAAACAATGGCTAGGATGGAATCTGAAGCAAATCTGAGTCACTAGGGTGGAAAACTTGACCCACAGGAACGTGAGCAGGAACAACCACAACCTCATGTCACACCATTTTTGTACTGCAACATTTGTACAGTGTAAAAAAAAACCGCACCTAATCCAGTGCATCTTGGAAGACGCCCCAGCTCCTATGAGTCAAGAGGTCACAATACATTTCTCTACTTCTACACAGAATTAATGAGACACACATCATTAAGGTGACAAGACAACAAACAAAAACTGATCAATTATGAACATCGAAACATATTCCATGTCTGTATTCTCCAGTCAAAAATGAATTGGACTGAACTCAATGATCATGTGCAGAGAAAAAAATGTAGTCAGCCATTAAGACTCAAGTCCATGCTGCCTTTTTCTTTTTAATGACTTAGCCCCATTATGCTTTTTTTCGCCGACCGACCCTCGAAAGTGAAATTTCACACTCAAGTTAACGATTTGTTAAATAGCCAACTTGTAATTTCTGTGTCTGCCAATCTATTTTAATGCATCCCTCATATCACTCACTCATTTGAATTCAATCAGAATTGAAGTGAAGATCCGCATATTACTAGATTTAGATGGTGTTGTTATGACACATAATGACTGAAAAATGCTAATCAGTAGTTCAGCAGGGGGAGTAAATGGTACAAGTTCCCATTTCTATAACCCAAGTGCACTTTTTTGCTGCACTGCACACAATGGCAGAGAAGATGAGACACAAATGTACACTGAAACACTGATTACATGTAAATCGAGGGTGGAGAAAGGTGTCGGGAGTTCTGTGTTTTAGGAAAATATCAGTGAGAATCAAGGTGTACAGGACAGTGGTGAGAGCGGCCATGCTGTATGGTTGAGAGACAGTGTCGCTGAGGAAGAAACAGGAGTCAGAGTTAGAGGTAGCAGAGCTGAAGATGTTGAGGTTCTCTTTGGGAGTGACAAGATTGGACAGGATTAGAAACGAGTACATCAGAGGGACAGCTCATGTTGGACGTTAGGGAGACCACATTAAGATGGTTTGGACATGTTCAGAGGAGGGAGAGTGAGTATATTGATAGGAGAATGTTGGACATGGAGCTGCCAGGCAGGAGGCAAAGAGGAAGGCCAAAGAGGAGGTATATGGATGGAATTAATGAGGATATGAAGCTATGGTGCAAGTGTTGAGGATGCAGAAGATAGGGATAGTTGGAGAGAGATGATTCGCTGTGGCGACCCCTGAAGGGAAAAGCCGAAAGAAGAAGACTGAACTAAACTAACTCGCTCTACATATTACGCTTATTACATTCTAGATAGATAGATTGACAGACAGACAGACAGACAGGCAGATAGATAGCTTAAGTCAAGTTTACAGGCAAAGCAGCTGAACAAACCAATTTGAATGCTCTGATATCAGTACTGAATTTACTTGAATTGCAAACTCAGGAGATTACATGAACACTGAATCATGTGTTATCTGTATGCAACAATTTGCTCCTCATCTGCAATTTTCAAATGTCATCAGTTTGGGGTCATTACAAATTGGCGTTTCCATAAATAAGACTGTACAAGGAGGCTTTAATTAATGACGTCCAGAATTGTGAAACACTCCACATTTCACAACAAGACTATATTTGTATTACACTCGGGATCATATGATTTCCGCAGTGCAGAGTTTTGTTTTTTTTGCTCCCTGGAGATCATTCTAAAACAGAGCTTGTACCAGTCAGCCATTTTTTCAAAAGGTACAGCATGTGTAATCATCTCTTTACATACATCACTGTCTCAAACATTTTGCAGCCTGGGACCCCTTTAACTGTGCAATCGTGTGCACACACACACACACACACCACATCACAACTTTTGGACAAGCTAATAAGCATATAAATCTGGAATGTTTTGAAAGCTCCACTAATAACTAACATTACCTGGAAACAACCTCTAACTCCTTCAATTATACTGAAAATGTACAGGTTAGAGAAGAATCATTTAAAATGTCACACAAAATTCATTCATTCATTCATTCATTCATTGTCTACCGCTTATCCGATCTATTCTCGGGTCACGGGGAGCCTGTGCCTATCTCAGGCGTCATTGTCACACAAAATTGAAGCACACAATTGTTACACAAATGTCAATCGTAGTATTAAGATTTCCTTGTACTGAAACTAAAAAGCCCAACCCTTTTTCCAGAAAGACAATGACCCCTGTGCACAAAGCGTGTACTAAGGTGTGTGAATAAGAACAGGAACGGAAATCTCAGACATAAAGGCACCAAATTGTACTTTTCCTTGAAGCTGGGACGGCACAATTAAGGGTGCATCTTGGGAAAAGGTTAAGGCACAGCGTTAATGCCAAGCTACCAATGTGGCACCCTATGAGCATGGATCCATGGGTGCTGTAATCACAGCTGACCCCGCACGGTGACCCCAACTTTCTAACAAGCCAGGATATGCTAATAAAAGCATTTCACTGTGATGCTTCCTCTTTATCTATTCTTAGCAATTAATTACTAATTAACCCAATTAGTTTTTCTGCTATCAAATGACTCAATTTCATGTAAACGTGACGGATTTTAAGATGAAGATCGTTGCAGTTCCTACAATCAACCCTACTTGGTGTAGGGATCTTAGTAACAATAATGAACAGATCGTAGACATGTTTAATGTTCGATGTGAGAGTTTAGATTTGAGTCAAATGACCAGATAAGACCTATGTTTCAGATTTAGGATTTGAATCAACGAACCTGTGTCTCGAGTCAGTTTAATTAACTAATCTGAATTGTTTGGCAACACAGGCAATTTCACCCAGGTTAGATGTGAAATCCGATGTGTCAGGGGGGTTAAAAAAAGGTCAGTAACATACATGCTGATGAACTTTGACCCTATATGACAACATTTAAGCAAACATGGTCCAAACACACAATCATAAGAGGTTTCATACCAAGCACAGGAGACGGATCAAGGCATTTTTCCAGCTGGTTTTCTTGAACAGTGGTGTTGGAAACTAAAGTGCTGCTTGACCTCGGTTCATGGGTGATTGCTGCATGTTCTTCGAGTTTCCCGTGTGTTTGCTGCTGGTTTTGGACAAATGACTGTCTAAAATCCAACGATCTGACATAATAAACTACAGTGACAAAGATGTGCAGACAGCAAAGGAGCACAACAAGAGTGCAGGTCTTATGGAGGAAATTAAAATTCACATTCGGATCGCGCATCTTTAAAAAAAAAAGGGAGGAAAAAAAATCAGCAAGACTTTTTACTCCGAGTCTCCGCTAGCTGTGTCGATGATGTAAACCACAATGTATTATCTAACTAAGTAAAGCAGCTACATCAGAAAAAAAAAAAAAGTACAATCCATATACACAAATCTACATCCACCTCGTTTGAGTTAGCATTGTGCAATCAAGAAGAAAATCCAGTGCTTGTAGGGACGTTCCTAAAAAGCTATTTGTTCCCTTTTTTTTTTCTTTTTTTACCGTTTTCAACAAAGTTACCTATTTCACCTCCGGTTTAAAAAAACAAAAACAAACAACACTTTTGTATACAAGCTACAAGACTTAAATATTCCCAAATACCGTTGCTAAAAAAAATTCCGGAAATTTCTAAAACCCATCACTATAACCTGTGCTGTTAAAAAAAAAAAAAAAAATAACAAAAATAACAGACATGTCAGGGCTTCTTTAGCGTTAGCATGTTCACGAAGCTAACTAGCTAGCCCAGCTAAGTCACTCGTGACTTTAGACAACTTTAGTTCGCTTCGCCTCAAACAAATTGTTCTTTTCGTTCTTCGACGGCTTTTAACAGAACCCCCGGGTATCCTAATGTGGGGGAAGAAAGAGGAGGGGAAAAAAAGGAGAGATTTAGTCCATGGAAAGTCAGAAAATAAAAAAAAGTAAGCCGCCGTAATGCGCTCTAGGGCGCTCCGCTTCCCGTTACACTGATAGATGAGATACGCCTAAGCGCGCTGAGAAGCTGTCGTGAACAGAAATACGTCATCATTCAAGTGACTGGAGATGGCTAGCGATGCCTCAAAACAATAAAGTCAGCTAATCCTATCTATCTATCTATCTATCTATCTATCTATCTATCTATCTATCTATCTATCTATCTATCTATCTATCTATCTATCTATCTATCTATCGACACGCTTGCAAAGACTTGTGTATTTCCTATTACTATACAGTCACTCAATTTTTCTGAAATGCATTTAGTTCTTTCTTTAGTTCATTCTTTTGAGGTTGCTTCTAATTTTATAACAACAACAACAACAACAACAAAAATCTAACTATTTTTATTTTAAGTGTAAAACTAAACATGATGTGGGGGAAAAAAAAAAAGCCTCTCATGGGGAAACTAAAATGAAACCATTTTAAAGGGTTTGAACTCCGCCTAGTGGTTGTAATGGTGATGAAATATTCCTTGAGCCTATATTATGTGGCCAGAGCTTGGTAGATGTGGTTCTTCTTCCCCAGACTGCTGTCATAAAAGTTGTCTATGCTGTAACATGACAATTTCCCTTCACTGGAAGGGAAAGAGGCTCGAACCTGTTCCGAGATGATGATGCCCCTGTGCACAAAGTGAGCTACATGAAGACATAGACTAAATTAAATCTAGTTAACATTTTCTATATACAATTTTAGCACAATAGTGTAAGCACAGTAATGGTAGTTGGTACAAATGACTTTATAAAAAGTTGAGTGACTGTATAGTAATATTAGGAAATACACAAGTCTTTGCAAGTGTGTCGATAAGTGTGTGACTACCCATTGTGGTGGCTTAGTGGCTTAGTGGTTAGACACCTCCAGCGTCCTCCCGCTCACAGTGTGTATGGAGTTTGCATGTTCTCCCCGTGCTTGATGGGTTCCTTCCAGGTGCTCCGGTTTCCTCCCACAGTCCAACAGCTTCTACGCTGATCCTATGCACTTTCTTCGTCTGCACTTTCTTTGCCAACACTATTGTTTTTACGAATAACACAGTAACCTAGCCTGCCCCTCACACTGTCTGGGCCTTGAGCCTTTAAGCGTTTAATTTCCTTTTTTATTTTTACCTTGCTGCCTGCTAAGCCTTGTTTTAAGATTACATAGTCACATGATATGCTATGTTATTACACTAGCACATTAATATTAATGGTTATGCATGATTATCATAATTTTATATTAGGCGAAGCCTGCTACTATTCAACAGTGTTGGTAGATAAACACTACTTTTAGGCAAAGCATTGCTATTTTAAAACAAAGCATAAAATTGGTTTGTCACACTTTAATGTTTCAGATAATCAAACACATTTAAATATTAGTCAAAGATAACACAAGTAAACACATCATGCAGTTTTTAAATGAAGGTTTTTATTATTAAGGGAAAACAAAATCCAAAACTACATGGCCCTGTGTGAAAAAGTGTTTGCCCCCTAAGCCTAATAACTGTTTGGGCCACTCTTAGCAGCAACAACTGCAATCAAGCGTTTTCCATAACTTGCAAGGAGTCTGTTACAGCGCTGTGGAGGAATTTTGGCCCACTCATCTTTGCAGAATTGTTGTAATTCAGCCACATTGGAGGGTTTTCGAGCATGAACCACCTTTTTAAGGTCATGCCACAGCATCTCAATCGGACTGAGGTCAGGACTTTGACTAGGCCACTCCAAAGTCTTCATTTTGGTTTTCTTCAGCCATTCAGAGGTAGACTTGCTGGTGTGTTTTGGATCATTGTCCTGCTGCAGAACCCAAGTTCACTTCAGCTTGAGGTCACAAACACATGGCCGGACATTCTCCTTCAGGATTTTTTGGTAGACAGCAGAATTCATGGTTCCATTTATCACAGCAAGTCTTCCAGGTCCTGAAGCAGCAAAACAGCCCCAGACCATCACACTACCACCACCATATTTTACTGTTGGTATGATGTTCTTTTTCTGAAATGCGGTGTTACTTTTATGCCAGATGTAATGGGACACAGACCTTCCAAAAAGTTAAATATTTCTCTCGTCAGTCCACAGAGTATTTTCCCAAAAGTCTTGGGGATCATCAAGATGTTTTCTGGCAAAACTGAGACGAGCCTTTATGTTCTTTTTGCAGCAGAGGTTTTCATCTTGGAACTCTGGCATGCAAACCATTTTTGCCCAGTCTCTTTCTTATGGTGGAGTCATGAACACTCACCTTAACTGAGGCAAGTGAGGCCTGCAGTTCTTTGGATGTTGTTGTGGGGTCTTTTGTGACCTCCTGGATGAGTTGTCGCTGCGCTCTTGGGGTAATTTTGGTCGGCCGGCCACTCCTGGGAAGGTTCTCCACTGTTCCATGTTTTCACCATTTGTAGATAATGGCTCTTACTGTGGTTCGCGGCAGTCCCAAAGCTTTAGAAATGGCTTTATAACCTTTTCCAGACTGATAGATCTCAATTACTTTCTTTCTCATTTGTTTTTGAATTTCTTTGGATCTCAGCATGATGTCTAGCTTTTGAGGATCTTTTGGTCTACTTCATTTTTGTCAGGCAGGTCCTATTTAAGTGAGTTCTTGATTGTGAACAGGTGTGGCAGTAATCAGGCCTGGGTGTGGCTAGAGAAATTGAACTCAGGTGTGATAAACCACAGTTATGTTGTGTTTTAACGGGGGGGGCAAACACTTTTTCACACAGGGCCATGTAGTTTTGGATCTTGTTTTCCCTTAATAATAAAAACCTTCATTTAAAAACTGCATGATGTGTTTACTTGTGTTATCTTTGACTAATATTTAAATGTGTTTGATTATCTGAAACATTAAAGTGTGACAAACATGCAAAAAAATAAGAAATCAGGAAGGGGGCCAACACTTTTTCACACCACTGTAGATTGGATCATCTGTACAGACAATGGAAAAAAATACCTAATGATCACATTTGAGCACAATCATTTGTGTTGTAAAGTCTTAAAAAACTATAAACTCATCAAGTTTCACCTCGGCGAAGCTGATGTGTAATAGCAGGCAGTTAAATAGGATGATAGTAAAGCTAATTTTAAATCTTTTTGTTTTTAGAGAGAAATATAACCGGCTTCTGCTTTTGTGCCTTGCTTTGTCATGCTTAACACAGTGCTGTGCCACTAAAATGTATGTTTTTTTTTCTGTTGAGATGACGTCAATAAGTAAAACTTTTAATGAAATTGAAAAGAGGAGTTTATTTCTCATTTTATTAATATATAGAGTTCTAATGACAGATCCATACTGTTACAATTTTTTTACCACTTGAAACACTGTTCATGGGGCTTTCGATATTAAAGATATGAGTATTCAACATTGCAATCTAGCCATGGGGGTCACAGTCCAGTGACTTCTGTGCCGGTCCCAAGCCCGGATAAATAGAGAGGGTTGCGTCAGGAAGGGCATCCGGCGTAAAACATTGCCAAATTTAACCATGCGAATCGTCAGTACGAATTTCATACCGGATCGGTCGAGGCCCGGGTTAACAACGACCGCCATCGGCGCCGTTGACCTACAGGGCGCCGGTGGAAATTGGGCTACTGTTGGTCGAAGAAGTAGAGGAGGGAGGAGAGTGCACAGGCAGAGAGAGAAGAGGAAAGGTAAGAGTGTAGGACTGAGAATAGGAACTCTGAATGTTGGTACTATGACAGGGAAAGGTAGAGAGCTGGCTGATATGATGGAGAGAAGGAAGGTGGATATACTGTGTGTACAGGAGACCAGGTGGAAGGGTAGCAAGGCTCGTAGTATAGGAGCAGGATTCAAGCTGTTTTATTATGGTGTGGATAGTAAGAGAAATGGGGTAGGTGTGGTCCTGAAGGAGGAGTTTGTGAGGAATGTCCTGGAGGTGAAGAGAGTGTCAGACAGGGTGATGAGTCTGAAGTTAGAGATTGAAGGGGTGATGTTGAATGTTGTTAGTGGTTATGCCCCACAGGTAGGTTTTGAGTTAGAGGAGAAAGAGAGATTCTGGAGTGAATTAGATGAGGTGATGGAGAGTATTCCCACGGGTGAGAGAGTGGTGATAGGAGCGGATTTTAATGGACATGTTGGCGAGGGGAACACAGGTGATGAGGAGGTGATGGGCAAGTTTGGAGTTAAGGAAAGGAACCTTGAAGGACAGATGGTAGTGGACTTTGCTAAGAGGATGGACATGGGTGTGGTTAACACTTATTTTCAGAAGAGGGAGGAGCATAGAGTGACTTACAAGAGTGGAGGTAGGAGAACACAGGTAGACTACATTCTATGTAGAAGAGGCAATCTGAAAGAGATTAGTGACTGTAAAGTGGTAGTGGGAGAGAGTGTAGCCAGACAGCATAGGATGGTGGTGTGTAGGATGACTTTGATGGTCTGTAAGACGAAGAGGTCAAAGATAGAGAAGAAAACCAAGTGGTGGAAGCTGAAAAAGGAGGAATGTTGTGAGGAATTTAGACAGAAGTTGAGGCAGGCTCTGGGTGGTCAGGTAGTGCTGCCAGATGACTGGGAAACTACAGCAGAAGTGATCAGGGAGACAGGGAGAAAGGTGCTGGGTGTGTCATCTGGAAGGAGGAAAGAAGATAAGGAGACTTGGTGGTGGAATGAGGAAGTTCAGGATAGTATCCAGAGGAAGAGGTTAGCCAAGAAGAAGTGGGACATGGACAGGACTGAAGAGAATAGACAGGAATACAAGGAGTTACAGCGCAGAGTGAAGAGGGAGGTGTCTAAGGCCAAGCAGAAGGCATATGAAGAGTTGTACACTAGGTTAGACACTAGAGAAGGAGAGAAGGACTTGTACAGGTTAGCTAGGCAGAGGGATCGAGATGGGAAGGATGTGCAGCAAGTTAGAGTTATTAAGGATAGAGATGGAAGGGTGCTCACAAGTGAGGAGAGTGTACAGAGGAGATGGAAGGAATACTTTGAGGAGCTGATGAATGAGGAAAATGAGAGGGAAAAAAGAGTAGAAGGGGTGAACTCTGTGGAACAGAAAGTAGATAAGATTAGAAAGGATGAAGTCAGGAAGGCTTTGAAGAGGATGAAAAGTGGGAAGGCAGTTGGTCCTGATGACATTCCGGTGGAGGTCTGGAAGTGTCTGGGAGAGGCAGCAGTGGAATTTTTAGCTAGTTTGTTCAACAGGGTTTTAGAGAGTGAGAGGATGCCTGAGGAATGGAGAAGAAGTGTGTTAGTGCTGATCTTTAAGAATAAGGGTGATGTGCAGAGTTGCAGTAACTATAGGGGGATAAAGTTGATGAGCCATACAATGAAGGTATGGGAAAGAGTAGTGGAAGCTAGGTTAAGGAAGGTAGTGGAAATTTGTGAGCAGCAGTATGGCTTCATGCCCAGAAAGAGCACAACGGATGCAATTTTTGCTCTGAGGATTTTGATGGAGAAGTATAGGGATGGTCAGAAGGAGTTGCACTGTGTGTTTGTAGACTTGGAGAAAGCATATGACAGGGTGCCAAGAGAAGAGCTGTGGTACTGTATGAGGAAGTCAGGAGTAGCGGAGAAGTATGTCAGAGTGGTGCAGGACATGTATGAGAGGAGCAGGACAGTGGTGAGGTGTGCTGTAGGTCAGACAGAGGAGTTCAATGTGGAGGTGGGACTGCATCAGGGATCGGCTCTGAGCCCCTTCCTGTTTGCTATAGTGATGGACCAGTTGTCAGAGGAGGTCAGACAGGAGTCTCCTTGGACAATGATGTTTGCAGATGACATTGTGATCTGTAGTGAGAGCAGGGAGCAGGTGGAGGAAAACCTGGAGAGGTGGAGGTTTGCGCTGGAGAGAAGAGGAATGAAGGTCAGTCGTAGTAAGACTGAGTACATGTGTGTGAATGAAAGGGAGGGAAGTGGAACAGTAAGGTTACAGGGTGAAGAGGTGAAGAAGGTACAGGAGTTTAAGTACTTGGGGTCAACAGTCCAGAGTAATGGAGAGTGTGGGAAAGAGGTAAAGAAGCGAGTGCAGGCAGGTTGGAATGGGTGGAGAAAGGTGTCGGGAGTTCTGTGTGATAGGAAAATATCAGCGAGAATCAAGGGGAAGGTGTACAGGACAGTGGTGAGACCGGCCATGCTGTATGGTTTAGAGACAGTGTCACTGAGGAAGAGACAGGAGTCAGAGCTCGAGGTAGCAGAGCTGCAGATGTTGAGGTTCTCTTTGGGAGTGACAAGATTAGACAGGATTAGGAATGAGTACATCAGAGGGACAGCTCATGTTGGACGTTTGGGGGACAAAGTTAGGGAGGCCAGATTAAGATGGTTTGGACATGTTCAGAGGAGGGACAGTGAGTATATTGGTAGGAGAATGTTGGACATGGGGCTGCCAGGCAGGAGGCAAAGAGGAAGGCCAAAGAGGAGGTATATGGATGTAATAAATGAGGATATGAAGCTAGTGGGTGCAAGGGTTGAGGATGCAGAAGATAGGGATAGGTGGAGAGAGATGATTCGCTGTGGCGACCCCTGAAGGGAAAAGCCGAAAGAAGAAGAAGAAGAAGAAGAAGTATTCAACATTGCAGATGTCTTCATGTTACAATATTTGTGCTTTCAAGATTAGGCATAAAAGCTAGGCAAGTGTGAAATATCAATACCAAGCATGCAATTAGCAAAGATTTTGAACTTACAGAATAACTCTGCAATGTGAAGGAATAGGGATTGCAGAAACAAGAATGATGAGAATATCAGAATCTTCCTTAGATAATTATAATAAAATGAACATATTGAATCACATACACCAATCAGGCATAACATTATGAGCACTGACATATGAAATGAATAACAATGGTTATCTCCTCATCTTGGCACCTGTTAGTGGGTGGGATATATATTGGGAAGCAAGTAAACATTTTGTCCTCAAAGTTGACGTGTTAGAAGCAGGAAAAATGGGCAAGTCTAAAAAAAAAAAGGATTCGAGCGAGTTTGACAAGGGCCAAATTGTGATGGCTAGACAACTGGATAAGAGCATCTCCAAAACTGCAGCTCTTGTGGGGTGATCCTGGTCTGCAGTGGTCAGTATGTATCAAAAGTGATCCAAGGAAGGAACAGTGGTGAACCGGCGACAGGGTCATGGGCGGCCAAGGCTCATTGATGCACGTGGGGAGCGAAGGCTGGCCCGTGTGATCCGATCCAACAGATGAGATACTGTTGCTCAAATTGCTGAAGAAGTTAATGCTGGTTCTGATAGAAAGGTGTCATAATACACAGTGCATGATGGGTCAGGGCTGTTTTGGCAGCAAAAGGGGGAGCAACATGATATTAGGCAGGTGGTCATAATGTTATGCCCGGTCAGTGTAAATTACAGTTTAACAACCACTACAAGCTGAACAGTTCTCCACATTATATGACTATGTTAACTATCTCTGCTGCTATTCTTGCACTCACTGTACAACACTGTTTTTTTTGCACACAGTCAGCGTTATGTGTCTTGTTTGTCTGCACTGTCTCATCATTCCCTGCACTGAGGTTGTATGTTTAGTTTCAAAATTTCTGCACCTTAGTTTAGCTTCATGTTTGTCCGCGTCACCCTATATTTTGTCTTTGTTATGTGTAGCACCTGAGGCATTGGTGGCTCAGTGGTAGGTTACTCGCCTATCATGCGGAAGGCCCGGGTTCGATTCCAGCCAATGCCTCAACCCCAGCCACTGGATGCAGTGCCGGTCCCAAGCCCGGAAAAATGGAGGGTTGCGTCAGGAAGGGCATCCGGCGTAAAAACATTTGCCAAGTTGTTGTGCGGACCAGTTGGTCCGCTGTGGCGACCCCGAACAGGGAGCAGCCGAAAGCAACTTCTTCTATGTGTAGCACCTCTGGTCCAGGAGGAACGTTGTTTCATTTCACCATGTACTGCATCAGCTATATATGGTTGACGTGACAATAAAGCTTCTTTGACTTTGACTTTGAGAAAAGTCAACATTTTATCAAGACTCTGATACATTAACATGATGAAGTGAAACGCTTATGGAGCAATTGGAGTAAAATGTAACAGGGAACTGTTACCAGATCCTACATGCCAGAGAAAAGGACAGGGCCTCTGTCGGCATTGGAACACACGCTCCTGTCTATCAAAGCAGATCCAATGCAGTTGGTCTTTCGCATAAGTGGATCTTTCGTAAACGTTTGACGATGAAAGGGAAGAACAATATGTGTTATATTTATGATTTTGCTTAAATTCCACCATGGTTGGAGACTCATGAATACCACCTTGTCACCTTTGATGTCAGAGTGGCACAACCCAAAACATCTCACAAGAATAATAAAAAAATATATATCTAACTAACAAACGAGCAACAATTGTACTCAAGACATCACACATAGTTCAGTATAATCATAATTAATGTGTTTCCAGGTCGAGTTCTTCTTTAACTTGAAATATTGCCACAATAAATGAAATGCTAGACGTCTACTAAACGCAGGCCAAGCTAACCCTCTCTATAACTTACAAACGCGCAAAAGTCTACAAAAGTTGTAAAATATTACACGCAAAAATAATACTTAGTAAACAACAGCTACCAGAAACTGTATACAATTTCCCATGGTTATTTAGATTCAATAATTCATTACTGAGGCGGTTGTGTAAACACTGGCGCAATAAACTTAACTCGAATTAGATGCGGCCTCGTGTAACGCGGTGACGTAAGGCGGAACGCAAGCCCACTTCCAAACGCCTCACCATTGGACAGAACAGCGCTCTACGTGGTGCGTGGAAGACCATTCTTTTGTAGCCTATCCAGTGTACCTATCTAGGGGCTCTGCAGGCGTTTGGGACTCCGCCACGCAGCGCTGTGTTGGAATGCGTCGAGACTCGTACTTCCCTGAACAAGTTTAAGTGAAAAGTTAGTTTGAGAGCCTGTAAAACTTTGAAAAAGCTTTGCGAAACGATCGACAGACGTCGAACAAACGTGGAGGGTAAGTTTTCTGTCGAAGCAAGAGATGTTTAAACTCCGAAAATCGCACTTTTGCCCCCTTTTTTTCCAAGTTGAGTGAAAGAGTGTAGGTTTGTAAAATGGAGGCAGGGTGTGTGAGAGGCGCTGTCCAGCAATGAGATCAGGACCACGGCTAACACACTCTCACACACTTCACAACTAAACGCTTTTCTCTGGAAATACATATTCGACACGACAAAACAGCAAAATCGACGAAAAAAGAAACTACAAACAAACAGTTGATGATTTTTGTTTATTTATTTATTTATTTTTAAAGGCGTTGTGGTCATGTATGTGCTTCTTCCGGAAAAGTAGCTAGCTAAAGTTTACTAAACCTAGCTAGCAGGGGTTTTGCAACACAAGTTCAACACGGTGGTGTGTAACTTTTATAACAAGTGGAAGTGTGTGTGTGTGTGTGTGTGGGGGTGTTTCCAAGCTGGACAGCGACTTTTCATTGGACGTGATTTTTGAGGCCGGAAATTCTTTGTAGCAGTTTGTACAAGTTATTCAGTTTATTTTAAAACGCCGACACCTTATCTTAAACGAGTAAAACAAGACCTGAAGGATTTATATGACGTGTCGTTAAAACTTTTAAATCCAATATGGAGTGCCTCCCCTCCCCTCCCCTCTCTCTCTCTCCCCCCCCCCCCTCCCCTCGTCGTTCCATCATGGCTGATTTTATTTCCTGACTCTGGGAGCTGTCCAACAAACGCTCAGTTTTTAACATGAGTTAAAAACGTTTTGTTTCTGTCTCGCATATGTCGACACCTTATAACAACACGTAAACACGAACAGAGAAACGGTTGAGTGTTTTTTCTTTCTTTTGTTTTGGTGATTCACTCGGGTTGGGGAGTTGAAGCGCTTGCTCTGCCAGCGTGGTGGTGCTGTGGGGAAAATGGCCGCATAGCTCAACATGACATGAAGCTGGGGGGGGGTACTTAAAGGTGCACAAGAACATGTGTGAGGAGGAAAAAAATAATAGTGTTAGAATGTTGGAAAACACACACACACACACACACACACACACACATATACATATACATATACATATATATATATATATATATATATGGAATACAAATGATATGCACGGGAACACACAAGGCAGAAACTGATACCTACACTTAATGTGATGGTCCGGATTTTTAAAAAATAAATCTTAATTAGGCCTATTTAAGAAAAGAAAAGAAAAAACTTTCACAAAGCATTAATAACAATAATAATAATCGGAAATGCCAGCAAAACATTTTGGCTTGGATATTGGAGAAAACATACCAGATATATGGAATCCTGTAACAAATGCCAAAGATTGGAATTGGATTTGAAAGAGAAACACAATTAAATAAGTATCAAAATTGGGGGAAAACTGTATTGTGCCATCTCTATTCTTCATCGTCTTCTTCTTCTCAATAATAATGAAAATAATAATAATTATAATAATAATAATAGCAGAATGCTCTTAAGGTGGAGGTATAACTCCATGAAAAAAGTACAAATTTTGGAGTTAAGCTTGTTTAAATGTTTATTTAAAAGCACTAGCGTGGAATTGAAATTTAAGCTGGAGGCGTTGACTCTCAAGCAAAGACTCTGGTGAGTGAGGAGCTGAATTGCTGTCTCTCACATACACCAGTTACTCTGCATGCGTGCTTTACTGCTCCATGAATACTTTAGTCCCTCATTTTTAAAGCTCATTCTCACTGATACTGATCTGTACCCAGGTTTGTCTGGTCTTGCTATGAGACCTGAACCTGTCGCTTTTATTTTTAAGGCGATTTAAGAGTAGATGATGATGATATTTTACTGATATATTGTAACACTGTCATCTGTGTCACTCTTTGCGACTCACAGTTAAATGCCGCACAATAAAAAAAAACCCATCTAAATCTATAGCAGCACATATTCACAAAACTTCAGTGAAATAATTTTTCTTGATGCCTATCATGAGTCAGACTAGACTGATGAACATATTTATTAGATATCTAGTAACACAAGCATAAGTTAGTATGGAAAAAGTTCATTGTCTTTGGCTGTTCTGGGTTTCTAGTTGATCTCAGGGCCTTAGGCTTTAATTTAGGGGGAAAATAAGATACGTTCTGTATGCTGAATTATTCTGAGTCACAAGGAGTGTGCCCATACAAGGCCTTGAGGCCTGAACTAGATATTGATGATAATTTCTCAGAGGCTGTACTCACACTGAGTCTCAATGAGACTATTGTGCAGTTTTGAGTATGTAATAGTGCAATAAAATTTAGGGCCTTCAGAGCTTTTTGCTACAACTTGTAGTGAATTCAGAGAAGAGAAGTCAGTTACCTTTATATGTGTCTCATGATTTATGACAAGAAACGCTTTCTGTCTTAGAGGAAGAATGCATTGTCTGTGACCATTCAGCATTCAGGCATTATTGCATGTTTAAACCCTGGCATGTTATATAGTGTTTATGCTTGTCTTTCAGCTGATCGAGCATGGCCTCTCAGACAGCATTTAATCTCTGCACGGATGTCTTTGTGACCTCTGGAAATGCTTCACTGCCCGAAGAACCTGAAGTAAACTCAATTCCTGATACAGAGCTTCCTGCACCTCAGCTTGTCATGCTGGCCAATGTGGCCCTAAATACAGAGTCCCCTCCAGAGGAGGAGAAGCAGATGGCAGAACTGAAGAACGTCGGATGCTCTGGCTACTCTGACAGCGAGGACGAGAATGTTGTACACTACATCTATGATGAGATGACCGAAAATGTGGATGAAGGGAGCAAGTTGGGAGAAAACAGTATAGAAAAAGACATCAAAACTGTTGAGACAGTACCAACTGACCTTTCAAAGAAATCGCCTCGCACAGAGGCTTCGACAAAGCCTAAACAAGGTTTTGTTGCTGCGCCAAATTCAGTGATCAAACCTACCAAGAAAAAGAAGAAGCCGTTCTACTGCAAGCCGTGCCACTTTCAAGCTGAGTGTGAAGAGGAATTTGTCCAGCACATCCGCATCCACAGCGCAAAAAAACTGATTGCAGAAAAAGCAGGCAGTGGAATTTCAGATGACGAATCAAATCAGACACAGCAAAAATCCACAGAAAACTGCGTCAAGGGTGTGATCTGCTGTGAGCGCTGTGGCTACAACACCAACCGCTATGATCACTATGTTGCACACCTGAGGCACCACAAGAACGAAGGGGATGAGCAGCGAGTGTTCAGGTGCACCATCTGCCCATACTCCACTGTCAGCCAGTATCACTGGAAGAAGCACCTGAGGAACCATTTTCCCAGCAAGCTATTCACATGTGACCAGTGCAGCTACTTCTCTGACAGGAAGAACAACTACATCCAGCACATTCGCACACACACTGGTATGCAGCCTCAGTCAGGGTTTATGGAAGAAACAAGATTACACACACACACACACACAATATGGGGGTATCACACTCTAAGACTATCATCATGATCATATTTTGAGACGCTTTAATAAGTAAATTTTTATATATATTTATACAGTGTGTTAAATGGGCTAGACAACACACAACCAGAATGCAATAAACAATCACACAATACAAGTTTACTGCTGATCGATGTGCCTTTTAAATTGTTACATTGAATGTAATTGCCATCGTATAATGTATATCCTATGTCTTGTCTGTTTTCTAGGTGAGCGTCCTTTTCAGTGTGTTTACTGTGACTATTCGAGCTCTCAGAAGACCCATCTCACGCGGCACATGAGAACACACTCTGGTGAGTCACTCATTTATCATCTGTAGCCATAAAACTTTCAGTATAGTACAAAACTCTGAGCATAGTGTCTGTTCACTCAGTTCAACAAACCGTGTCAATTACGATACTGTGTTTGCACATTATATCATGATATGAAATTTCGGGATGTTTATATAGCATTAGAAAGCTCAGGCAGAGATGTCAGGTGAGTCTGGTGCGCAGTCTGTGTTTAACTTCATCCCTAAGGTGTTCAATAGGTGTGCAAAACACTCAAGCTCTTCCACCCCAATCTTTGCAAACAATGTCTTCATGGAGCTCGCTGGAACAGGAATTGTCATGCTGGAACAGGATTGGATTGGTTGTTGTCCACCAACGTTTCATGTATATGAGTGCTTCTGCTTCTAAAAATATTCTCTGTAATTTGTCCTTGCATTTACGGCATTTGGCCGACACCCTTATCCAGAGCGACTTACATTTCATATCATTTATACAACTGAGCAATTGCCTTGCTCAGGGGCCCAACAGTGGTAACTTGGTGGACCTGGGATTCGAAGTAACAACCTTCCAATCAGTAGTCCAAACACCTTAACCACTACGCTACCACATCCACCATGCTCTGTATTGTTACAGCATAAAGAGAAGAAAATACAGTGGTGACCCCTAACTGATTTGCTTACCAATAGATGCTCTCTCAAAAACTGTTATTCCCAGGCATGGTGTGCAGTTTTTAAAATTTGACACTCTTTAAGCAGGTGAAAGCTTTGTGCATGTTTTAAACCACTGAAGGCTAATAGTAAATCTGTTAAAGTGTAGCCACTGTATGTGTACAATGTAAGTGTAAATATGAATTTATCACCTCTTTTGTTTAATAATTAGTGCTTGGTTTATCAGAGCTGTCTACCTTTACTTTATCACTAAACCTTATTTCTTTGTTGTGCACCATGCATCCAGATGGTTCAGGATGAAATGGTAAAAGGTTTGTACTATGCACTTTTATGAACTGATTGAATTTGTGTGTGTCTTTTCTGCATGAGGTCAAAGTCTGTGTTTTTTCACTCCCCAAGGTAAACCTGAAAAATTTAACATATCCTGACCTCATATATCTCTACAACAGGTGAGCGACCGTTCAAATGTGACAGCTGCAGCTATTTGGCAGCCAATCAACACGAGGTGACACGTCACGCCAGGCAGGTGCATAATGGACCCAAGCCGCTCAACTGTCCTTTCTGCCAATACAAAACAGCAGACCGCAGCAACTTCAAAAAGCATGTGGAGCTGCACGTCAACCCACGGCAGTTTCTTTGTCCTGTCTGCAAGTATGCTGCATCCAAGAAATGCAATCTGCAGTACCACATCAAGTCTAGGCACCCAGGATGCTCTGATATTTCTATGGACGTGTCCAAGGTTAGGCTGAGGGTGAAAAAGGCAGACGGAGATGATTTGAAGCCGGCACCAGAGCCAAGAATGAGGATTAGACAAAAAGCAGAGGTATCCGAGGATGCCGATTCAAGTGCAGGCCCTATCAACCTCTCTATTAAAAAGAGTGGAAAGATGAATTTGGATGGTGAGAGCACCAAAAAATTAGCATCTGAAACCGTGAAAGAAAAAGTGTGTGAGAAAAGAGCAGAGAAAAGAGCTGCACCAAGAAACGAAGGAAAAGAAACAAGCAGCAAGAAAGTGAAAATCAAAGAAATTATCCCCTGCATTGAGAAACAAGATGGAAAAAAAGACAAGGAGGTGAAAAAAGCAGAGAAAACTCCTAAATCTGCTGACAAAGTTGCTAAAAGCCGTGCTAAAAAAGAAGAAAAGACTGCTAAGGAAAAGAAAGAGACACTCACCAAAAATCAGGGTGATTCTAACGAGGCAGAAAAAGTAGATCTTGAGAAAAGGCAGCAGAATCAAAGGATGGACAAGCAGAGAGATGAGGAGGAAAGAAGAGTAAGAAAGAGGCAGGAGCATGAAATGCTGGAGAGAGTGAAGAAAGAGAATGAACAAAAGCAGAGGAAGGAGGAGGAGGAAAGGAGAGCAAAAGAGCAACAGGAGAAAGAAAGACTTGAGCAAGAAATGAAGGAGAAGAAGCAGGAAGAAAGAAGAGAAAAAGAGAGGGCGGAGAAAGAAATGAGGGAGAAAGAGAAAAAGGAGGAGGAGGAACGGAGAACAAGTGAGAGGCTGGAGAAAGAAATGAGGATGAAAGAGCTGAAGCAGAAGGAGGAGGAAGAAAGAAGAGAAAGCGAGAGAGTGAAGAGAGAAATGAGGGAGAAGGAGAAGAAGGAAGAAGAGGAACAGAGGGAAAAAGAGAGGCTGGAGAAGGAAAACAGTTTCCAGAAAAATGATGGACATAAAAGAAAGATGGACAATAGGAAAGGTTCCAAAAAGGCACCAGCCAAGAAAGCAACCAAGAAACAGACAGGAGCAGTGAGTTCTGATGTGGAGTCTCTGAATCGTGAGGAAGCCAAACCAAAAATGGCAAAGCGCAAACTAGCAGAGAATGTCCACTCTCCTCAGGCAGAGAAGGCCAAACGGAGGAAGGTGAAGGTTGCAAACACCCAACTCGTAAGCCTGAGCACACCTGAACAGGTGAAGAGGTCAAAGGGCAATGGCAGGCAAAGCAGAAAGGCAAACATAGCATCAGCTAAGACTGAGGTCCCGAGCACATTTATGGAGGCTGATGAGGCAGCAAATGCTCTGGGGCTTTCTTCTGACCATGAAAAAGTGCAGTCAAGCCCAGTAAAAGATCAAATCTCAACTGAGAAGGTGTCTCACACTTCTGAGGAGCTGAGCATAACCAAAAATCTACCAGAGAAGCCGTCTTTAGACGATGAAGTCACAAGAGTGAAGGCCACCACTGAAGGAAAGGGCACAGTGGAAGCACAGACATCTTCAGATATTGATAGTGGGACGGATAGCCCAACACTGGACCTGTCCAAGCCGCCATGTAGCAAATCTCAGGAAGGTGAAGATGACGAGGGCATCCACAGCCATGATGGAGGAAGTGACATCAGCGACTGTGCCTCGGAGGTAAGTTACGACTCCGGGCTGAATGGAAAACATCCGGAAACACCGACTGAAGAGCTTCCATCACCCACACAGTTGCTCAGCCACACCTGTGTGTTCTGTGACCGCACGTTTCCACTGGAGATGGACTACAGGCGGCATCTCAATCGCCATCTAGTTAACGTCTATTACCTGGAGACTGCAACACAGGGGAGCAAGTAGACTTTCATTTCAGTCATTTGGGTCCTTTGAAAGTGTTGTAGTAACCAGAATTCCAGAAATGGACTAAAGTCTGAGTTGACTGTAGTCTAAGGCTTCAGCATTTTTTATGGCTGATGACGGTCGGAGGATTTGGCAAATGCCATGCTTAGGAGGCACTCTTCCACCATTTAACCTTTTTTTTTTTTTTATGGTCAATTGCCTCACTCTGTGACCGTTGAGCTTTGGGGGCCTGGTTAAATGTAAATCTGTGTGAATGTGTTTGATCATTTCTGGCTGATTGGAATTGATCAACATGTGCACCCAGGTATGAAGAAAATCGCTATTAACAAACAAAAATTTTGTAAAACTGCCCAGAAAATTTAGCTCATTTTGATCTGCGAAAATATTTGCACATAACCGTTTTTTGTTTAAAGTTGGATCACTGAGGCTTGTCTTTAGTATTCCTGAAGAAGGCAGGCTAGTTGTCAGGAATTCTGGGCAGCCTTTATTTAAGGATAGCCGTCTTGTGCGGTTGCTTATTTCAGACAAATGAAAAATAAAAATGCTGGGTGTCTATCCATCTCAGAAGGTAATCACATAATTTCATTTATCAGACAAAAGTTCTATGAAAATTCTCAGAACTGTTACACAAAATCATAATTATATCACAAATTGTAATATCAGCACATGCGTGTAATTAATTATCATTTGTAGAAACAAGCAACTGTTACATTTTTGTACATTGACTGTCCATTTATACTTTGTATCTTTGAGCACTCAAGTACAAGCAGTTTGTTCCTTTTCAGCATCATAATTTTGGCCAAAGATTGTTTGCGAGTGTTTGTCTCTTGTTGCTGTTGCCTTAAAGGAAGATTTTGGCCAAAAATGGAATGTACACCGTTCCCCTTGGACTGCATACACGTGTTAGCAACATCAACATTGTAATACAACAAACAAACTACATATGGGTTTGGGAGGAAACCATTTTTGTTTTTTTTTATGTATCTGACAATCTTTTTTTTTTTTTTTTGTGCTGTTTGTGAACTGAATTATATGATTTTAACCTTGTGCCACTGATCTAACGTGTGTGATGGGACAGGAGTTACATGCTCCATTTTCATGGCCATCTAAATCTACATGTCTGTGCCATGTTTTTTTTGGGTTTTTTTTATTTAAAAAAAAAAAAAAACGATTTTTTGTTTAAGTGCAATATTGTATATTGGATATACCAAAGTGGAAAAACTCCCTTGCCCCACACCTAACTCACTTTTGTACAAACAAAAACCCTTAGATTAGATAGACAGAGTAGAATTGCTGTTACTGTAAATGAGATTTTACAGATGTAATCCAGAGTTCTTTATAGTTCATATTTGCAGATACTAACATTGGATCTATTGAAATGTTTTTAGAAAGTCTTGTGATTCAGTGTACTTGTATGTAATAAACCAGTATATCAATAAAAATATTGCAGTCTTAATTATGAATGTCTCTTGAACTGTATATACTCTATATTAATTAAGGATTATTAAGGAACTCCTAGGAACTCATTTATGCAAGTATTTATTTACCCAATCACATCAAACATCAGAATGTGGATCCCCAGGACTGACCATAGCAGGTTTGCTAGTCCTTGATGGGCTGGTTTGAGGATTTCGAAAGGTATCTGGATCTCTAGATCTCTAAAATGTGTGCAGAATAGTGAGGGAAAAACAACAAACCTCAAGCGAGTGGCAGTTCTGTGGGGTTAAATCCCTTGTTAATGAGAGAGGAGACTCAAATATCCACTTTTTACAACCATGCTGAGCAGAAAAGCATCTCAGAATGCACATGCTACAACATGCTTAGATAAGCTACAACAGCAGAAGACAACATCAGGTTCCATTTCTGTCGGCACTGAACAAGAATCCGAGACTACAGTTTGTTAAGCTTCTTGTTAACAAGCTGCATCTTTTGTTATGAAAAATTTGAGATATATAATTTATACCTTGTAATCTGCATATAAAGACAATTAAAATATGAGGCATGCGTTGTCCATGCCAGAATGTTCATGTGAGAAATGTTTTCCATTCTTAGGTAAATGTATGCCGAGATAGAATGAGAGTGTTTTAAAAACAATTGTATCAAATAGCACCTACTTTTAAGTGTTTTGAGGATTCAGGAACTGATGAAATATAGGTACGTGAAATATAGCTTATTTAGGCTTTAATATTTGGAGTAGATATTATTTAGAAATACTATACAAATTGTCATTAAAAAGTTCAATCTTTTGTTTATAAAATCCTGATCTATGTGTCTGATTTCTCAGACTAGGATCAGTTTGCTATATTCAGATAGTCAGCAGAGGGCATAATCTGACAATCTCTCTCTCTCTCTCTTTCTCTCTCTCTCTCTCTCTCTCTCTCTCTCTTTCACACACACACACGCACACACATTCGAGGTTATAATAAGCTGCAACTTCAAGAAACGCATAGATGCTATATATGAATTAAGATTTAAATTGTCCCAATTTATTTAATGAGGATGTCTGTAATGTTTAAAACCCATTGTCCATTTGCACAGTGGAGAGATTTTGGGCTGATTTGCTTAGCAATGCAGAATAGTTCAGTTCTTGATTTTCATGTGGGTTTTGGAGTGTCTTTGTATGTTAGGCTCTGATACAGCTGGGGTAAGAATAGATTAGAAACTATGAACAAGGACTTTACCCAGGAAAATGTGCATTTCAAATAGTCTAGCTATAACTTATCATTAACGCACAATAGGTATCTTATTTATCAGTAATAACCTTGACTAAAGGTTTCTTGTTGTGATTTTCATGGCGAAGAGGAATTGTAGGCCATCCTGCCCTAAAAACATTGAGTTCCTTAATTAGTTCACTGCATATCAAATAGTTAAAGATCTGGACTCTGAATTGAAAGGTTTTTAGCTTTTTAAATGGCTTAAAAAGAGTCCTAGAGTCATTAATTACATTTAATTAATCTTCAGGTGACTGGCCACTACCCTGTCATTCTCTTGGTGGCAAGCAGCAAAACAGACTTAAACCATGATGCTCCCACCACCATGCTTCACAGGTAGGATGGTGCAGTGGATTTATGTCCTTTATGGATTTCTCTTTTCAACCAGAGGCTTGAGATGTACCACATACTTGGGAGCTGCATACATAAAATTTTGTTTTCCTCCAAAGTATACTTTTGTTAACAGGCATTCATGTTTAGTAGACAAATGACCAGATATGTCTACAAATTCTAAAATTACCCATGAGTTATTTCTTCCTTCCTCAAGCTGTTGGTGCTTTGCAGGATGCCAACTTCTACAGAAAATAGTAGCATATTTTTCAAATTTGGAACCAGATCATTGGAAATACATGTTAATTAAGTTTGTTCAGGTGAACAGAATCATACACATTCTGTCAGTAAGGCTTCCACACCCAACATCTTCCATCTCATCTTATGAACTGAAACATCTGTTTAGCTTCTGGAGAGGTTGTTAGCCCACAGAGTTTCATATACTTTTAAAAAACGTATATGCTGGCTGTTTACAGAGTGTACTGACTTGAACAAGTGCAGTTATTTGTTTGCTTTTGAAAGAAGATCAGATATTTTACAGTTCATGCAGACACAGTTCATGCAGACAGAATTCCGGAAAGCTGACAAACTTAAATACATTTATGAATATTAGTTATATTACAGTTTAATGATTGTTATGCAAACAGGATACACCTGTTCTTTTAGCTGCACCGCTGCCTGTGGTTTCTTACAGTGAAACTACCCTAAAATGATTTATGAAAGAATTATGAAAATTTATATATTTATATATGTTTTGTATATTTTATTTAATTACATAATCTTAATTTATTTTTTTAATTGCCTAGAACTAATCCTTATTACTTGTTAAGACTTGTTCAGGTGCTTGTTGACATAAGACAGATTTGGAGCACTTTATAAGTAACTAAAGACAAATGCAGGCTGTTAAAGGCTGGAACAAGGCAACATGGCACCACCCTGAGAGGAGGGGAAAGCAACTCAATGCATCTCCTTCAGCTGGACATGAGTACATTGAACATGGAAACTTTGTCATTCATGATCACCAGTTCACCACATAACCCCATTATCTTAGCTTCTCAATGGCTGACTAGCCCATTATTTCCTAGAAAAAAGCTTGTGTCTTAGAGCCCAGCCTGCTTAAACCTATTCTGTCTCTCCCTTCTCATGCCAGTCATGTAGAAGGCCCTAAAACCCACAACAAAGTGAAGATTCCATCACTTATACTAACCTCACAGAAGTTTCCTGAAATGTACCAGCAAGGTCAATGTACCAAAGTTACCACCTCACTGACCCTAAAACTGCTCATCTGAGCTTCTTACAGAGTATGCTTAACAACGTTTACAATGCTATGGTACTCTGTCCTCTTCCATCTATGGGTTCTGACATCATGATTCAAATCCAGATTGCTGAATGTCTACGCAATATTTATGTGGAGCTGAGCTGAGTGGAGTGATTAAGTCTCATCAACACTCACCATGAAGATCCCACTGTAAAGACCTGTAAAAACACTGTAAAAACATAAGTTGAGTTTATTCACAACAATAATCCAAAACAGTAAAACCACAAGCGTAGTCAAAACCAAGCACAAAATCAAAACCAGAAAAAGGTGTCAGAGTTTAGGCTTAGTTATGCTTTATTTTGACCATTAGAGGTCGCCATTGGACCCTCATGCCTATAATTTTCACCTTAGTTATCAGCTCTATTGTTTTCACATGTGTCTCGTTCTGTGTTGTGTATTTAAGCTGTGCTCTTTCTCTGCCTCTTTGTCTGGTTATTGTGATTCTCTAGCCAGTTGCTGCTGTAAGTGTTGCCCTTGTGCTAACGTGTTCTCCCGTGCCTTTTGGAGTATTTTCCTGTTTGTTTTTGGGAAGTTTTTCCAGAGTTTTTGTTTGGAGATCATTGATGTTCCTTGTGGATTTCTTTCTTCTTTTTTTGACTGGCTTCTCTTATGTTTTGTGACTGCTTTGAAGAAAGGGATTATTTTACTCTTTTCTTTGTTTCAATAAACTCTTTGGAAGCAACTTAAGAAGGCATCTGACTATTGGGTTCATCTCCTGTCCGGGGGCTCAGTGGCAACTAAAAGACTGTCACACCAGAGACCTGAGTTCAAGACCTGATCCTGACAAAAGGCAGTTAGAGCAGGCAAACAAAACCAAATCAGCAGAATTAAACACAGTAGAACGATGAAACGACTCAGTATGTAGCAAAACTAACAATACTTCACATAGAGTGTAGTGTGAGCGTGGCTTAAATGTCCATACAACACAGAATTAACCTTAACCCGGAACTAGTTCAATATTTGGGCAAGGGCTCCCTCTGGTGAACACCTGCTGGTCTGAATGGTTAATTCCCGGGGTCTGCGTGCAGGTTTGTCCAGATGTGCCTTGTGAAATTCCGTGATAAGGGTCGTGTCTAGGATGTCACTTGGATGCTGTTGTGAAGCTTGAGTTGAAGCTGTGTACCTGTGCATTGATGTCTCACACAGCAGAGGCCCAATCCAATGATCTCCCTGTAAGTAATGAAATCACAAAAGCGCATTTTGTAGTCTCCTCCTGATAGGCATCTGGCTGATGAGTGAAGAAAATATCATACTGTCATAGGAAGCCCCGGCAGCTATCAGCTGATCTCTTGAATAGGTCGGATGTATATTTGGTGACGGTTAGAATTACTGTGTGTGTGTGTGTGTGTCTGAGTGAGTTTGGTACAGTTCAGTTCTGGTGTTGAGGAGTCTGATGGCTTGAGAAAAGAAACTGAGAAAAGAGCAGTTGTGATCCTGACATCATGAAACACACCTGTCTTACAGGAAGCTTTTTCTCCTCTCGGCTGTTCCTCTGTGATGTTTTTATATTTATAGATATAGATGTATTAATATTTCTATATTTCCATTTATGCTTAAACATTCATCCCAACAACATACCAGCAGTTTGTGTTCATTTACAGCAGCAGGAATCATTTTAATTCTTTGAGATAGGACTAGGCAATCTAGCCATGGGGATCACAGTCCAGTGACTTCTGTGCCAGTCCCAAGCCCGGATAAATAGAGAGGGTTGCATCAGGAAGGGCATCCAGCGTAAAACATTGCCAAATTTCATCATGCGAGTCGTCAGTACGAATTTCATACCGGATCGGTCGAGGCCCGGGTTAACACCGACCACCATCGGCGCCGTTGACCTACAGGGCGCTGGTGGAAATTGGGCTACTGTTGGTCAAAGAAGTAGAGGAGGGAGGAGAGTGCACAGACAGAGAGAGAAGAGGAACGGTAAGAGTGTAGGATTGAGAATAGGAACTCTGAATGTTGGTACTATGACAGGGAAAGGTAGAGAGCTGACTGATATGATGGAGAGAAGGAAGGTGGATATACTGTGTGTACAGGAGACCAGGTGGAAGGGTAGCAAGGCTCGTAGTATAGGAGCAGGATTCAAGCTGTTTTATTATGGCGTGGATAAGGTGCTGGGTGTGTCATATGGAAGGAGGAAAGAAGATGAGGAGACTTGGTGGTGGAATGAGGAAGTTCAGGATAGTATCCAGAGGAAGAGGTTAGCCAAGAAGAAGTGGGACATGGACAGGACTGAAGAGAATAGACAGGAATACAAGGAGTCACAGCGCAGAGTGAAGAGGGAGGTGTCTAAAGCCAAGCAGAAGGCATATGACGAGTTGTACACTAGGTTAGACACTAGAGAAGGACAGAAGGACTTGTACAGGTTAGCTAGGCAGGGGATCGGGTGGGAAGGATGTGCAGCAAGTTAGAGATATTAAGGATAGAGATGGAAGGGTGCTCACAAGTGAGGAGAGTGTACACAGGAGATGGAAGGAATACTTTGAGGAGCTGATGAATGAGGAAAATGAGAGGGAAAAAAGAGTAGAAGGGGTGAACTCTGTGGAACAGAAAGTAGATAAGATTAGAAAGGATGAAGTCAGGAAGGCTTTGAAGAGGATGAAAAGTAGAAAGGCAATTGGTCCTGATGACATCCCGGTGGAGGTCTGGAAGTGTCTGGGAGAGGCAGCAGTGGAATTTTTAACTAGTTTGTTCAGCAGGGTTTTAGAGAGTGAGAGGATGCCTGAGGAATGGAGAAGAAGTGTGTTAGTGCCGATCTTTAAGAATAAGGGTGACGTCCAGAGTTGCAGCAACTATAGGGGGATAAAGTTGATGAGCCATACAATGAAGCTATGGGAAAGAGTAGTGGAAGCTAGGTTAAGGAAGGTAGTGGAAATATGTGAGCAACAGTATGGCTTCATGCCCAGAAAGAGCACAACGGATGCAATTTTTGCTCTGAGAATTTTGATGGAGAAGTATAGGGATGGTCAGAGGGAGTTGCACTGTGTGTTTGTAGACTTGGAGAAAGTGTATGACAGGGTGCCAAGAGAAGAGCTGTGGTACTGTATGAGGAAGTCAGGAGTAGCAGAGAAGTATGTCAGAGTGGTGCAGGACATGTATGAGAGGAGCAGGACAGTGGTGAGGTGTGCTGTAGGTCAGACAGAGGAGTTCAAAGTGGAGGTGGGACTGCATCAGGGATCGGCTCTGAGCCCCTTCCTGTTTGCTATAGTGATGGACCAGTTGTCAGAGGAGGTCAGACAGGAGTCTCCTTGGACAATGATGTTTGCAGATGACATTGTGATCTGTAGTGAGAGAAGTGAGCAGGTGGAGCAAAACCTGGAGAGGTGGAGGTTTTCACTGGAGAGAAGAGGAATGAAAGTCAGTCATAGTAAGACTGAGTACATGTCTGAATGAAAGGGAGGGAAGTGGAACAGTAAGGTTACAGGGTGAAGAGGTGAAGAAGGTACAGGAGTTTAAGTACTTGGGGTCAACAGTCCAGAGTAATGGAGAGTGTAGGAAAGAGGTAAAGAAGCGAGTGCAGACAGGTTGGAATGGGTGGAGAAAGGTGTCGGGAGTTCTGTGTGATCAGAAAATTTCAGCGAGAATCAAGCGGAAGGTGTACAGGACAGTGATGAGACCGGCCATGCTGTATGTTTAGAGACAGTGTCACTGAGAAAGAGACAGGAGGTAGACCTAAAGGTAGCAGAGCTGTAGATGTTGAGGTTCTCTTTGGGAGTGACAAGATTGGACAGGATTAGGAACGAATACATCAGAGAGACAGCTCATGTTGGACGTTTGGGGGACAAAGTTAGGGAGGCCAGATTAAGATGGTTTGGACATGTTCAGAGGAGGGAGAGTGAATATATTGGTAGGAGAATGTTGGACATGGAGCTGCCAGGCAGGAGGCAAAGAGGAAGGCCAAAGAGGAGGTATATGGATATAATTAATGAGGATATGAAGCTAGTGGGTGCAAGTGTTGAGGATGCAGAAGACAGGGATAGGTGGAGAGAGATGATTCACTGTGGTGACCCCTGAAAGAAAAAGCCGAAATAATAATAAGAAGAAGATAGGACTAGGCAGTGTTTTGAGTTACTTTATTCTAGCAATGTTCATTCAATGTTATTATTATTATTTATTTCATTTACATAAACTATATAAGAAATTTTCATACTTTTTTTTTATTGTTTTCTGACACACTTTTATTTTTAAACACCTATCTTTGTGTGTTCTTGCAGATTCCTGCAGTCAGACACTGATCGAATCTGATCCAGTGATCATCAAACGTGATCAGTCTCATAAACTGACCTGCACAGCCTCGATTTGACACTGGTAGATATTGGATGGCGGGACGTTGTGAAGTCTATGAAGTCTGTTTCTGATTGTTTGGTCAGAGACATTCACACCAGTGGCCTGCTGGAGGTCATTTTGTAGGGCTCTGGCAGTGCTTATCCTGTTCCTCCTTGCACAATGGAACAGATACCAGTCCTAATGATGGGTTAAGGACCTTCTATGGCCCTGTGCAGCTCTCCTAGAGGAACTGCATGTCTCCTGGAATCTCCACCATGCTCTTGAGACTGTGCTGGGAGACACAGCAAACCTTCTGGCAGTGGCACATATTGATGTGCCATCCTGGAGGAGTTGGACTGCCTGTGCATCCTCTGTAGGGTCCAGGTATCACCTTATGCTACCAGTAGTGACACTGACCCTAGCCAAATGCAAAACTAGTGAAAAACAGTCAGAAAAGATGAGAAGGGAAGGAAATGTCAGTGGCTTGATGTGAGGAGTTGGTGCCTCCACAGAATCCAAAAAAAACAAAAACTACAGACACATGGAAATACTAGGGAAAACTAGGCAACTAAGAACAAAATAAACCCAAAACAGAAAACAAACAGCAGAAACCAGGAGGCAAAACCAGGTAACAAAAGACAAGGACTTAGCAAAACTCAAGCACAAGACAGCAAGTATAAATAGGGAAGGTAATAATTGAAACAATAAAACAATTACATAGACTGTTTTTTGCTTTCTTGGTTTGTATGAATGCAACAGTATGGTAGAGGAAGAATGGTTGGTGCATGCAAAAGGAAGAATTGGGTATTCGGCATGCTGAGTGTATGACATCAAGAGGGAAAGAATGGAAAGCCAATTCTGCACCTTGTTGAGAGACAAACCTGGTGGAACCTCATCCCACTGATTGCTCATCATGTAATAGTTGATTATACATCATTGATGATGAGTGGCATACCTATAGTTTCCTACCTGGACTCGGTTACAACCACTTCACAGTCAACCACAGCAGGTAGTATGTGAATCATTGCACAGGTGCCCACACACAGCACATTGAGAGAGCCTGGGGGACTTTTTAGGAACAAGTCTGGAGGCTTTGAGGAAATCAAACTGAAAGCTAGTTGTCTGTCTGTCTTTCTGTCTGTCTATCTATCTATCTATCTATCTATCTATCTATCTATCTATCTATCTATCTATCTATCTATCTATCTATCTATCTATCTATCTATCTATCTATCTATCTATCTATCCCCTTGTATATACCCTTGTAATAGATATATTTATTCACCAGTCAGCCATAACAATATGACCAAGTGAATAACACTGATTATCTCCTCATCATGGCACCTGTTAGTGGGTGGGATATATTAGGCAGAAAGTGAACATTTTGTCCTCAAAGTTGTTGTGTTGTGTTAGAATCAGTTAAAATGGGCAAATGTAAGGATTTGAGTGAGTTTGACAAGTGCCAAATTGTGATGGCTAGATGACTGGATCAGAGCATCTCCAAAACTGCAGCTCTTGTGGGGTGTTCCCGGTCTTCAGTGGTCAGTATCTATCAAAAGAGGTCCAAGGAAGGAACAGTGGTGAACCGGAGACAGGGTTGTGGCTGGCCAAGGCTCATTGATGCTCGTGGGGAGCAAAGACTGGCCCATGTGTTCCAATACAATTGTTGTGGACCATGTACACCCTTTCATGGAAATGGAATTCCCTGATGGCTGTGGCTTCATTCAGCAGGATAATGCACCATGCCACAAAGCAAAAATGATTCAGGAATGGTTAGATGAGCAGAAAAATTACTTTGAGGTGTTGACTCAAAAAATCCCCAGATCTCAATCCAATCAAGCTTTTGTGGGATGTGCTGAACAAACAATTCAGATCCGTGAAGGCCCCACCTCACAACTTACGGGACTTAAACGCTGCTAATATCTTGGCGCCAGATACCACAGCACACCTTCAGGGATCTAGTGAAGGCCATGCTTTGACAGGTATATTCTAAATAACAAAGTATATGTTTATAAGTTTATATGGGTTTTTCAGTATCTTTACTGACTGTGTGCTTACAATTAATAAACCTGTGTTATGCAAGAATTAAGCATTTACAGCATTTTTTTGTGTCTTATAAACTATTTTTTAAACTATGTCTTTTACGGGCTTGTCAATATCTAATTAACCATTTATAAACTATTTGTAAGTAATCTACTAATGTTATCTCATGTCTTATAAGAGCTTATAAAGCAATACTGAATTATTAACTATCACAAAATGTAGCCCATTCAGAGGCTTTTGTCAAGATGTGTTGAACAATAGATATCAGGTATTTGTTATGGTATGAATTACATTGCCTTGTGCACTCTATAGAATGGGTAAAAAAAAAAGTCAGTTTTGTGCAACAGACATTAGAAGAAGTAAATAAATTCTGTTATGTTTTTGTAGGAGGGTGACATCGAAATTAGAAGTTTTTGGACATTTTAAAATGTATCTTTGTATCACAGTTAAACCATCTAATTACAGAATGTGGAGCAAGGAGCAAGAGTATTAAATAGAATGTAGCTGACTACATACATCCACTATAAATTACCCATTGGACCAGCTGGTTAAAAGTAATGGCAAAAAAAAGATAATATATAAGCAAAATAAAGAAAAGTTCTAGCATAATCTGTTTGCATAATATGGATTTGCCAACAAAAAATTCACAATGTACAGGTGTGATTAGTTAAAAGATACATTTTTTGGACTGTACAAAGCACTTTAAATTCAAAGCACAATATTTCATGAGATCATAATGTTAAGAACATTGATATTTCAATTTCAATATTGATTTATTTTTAACCTCATGTTAATGATATAACATAAGGTTAAAAATACAGATTTCATGGTATTCCCAGGTTAGACAGACAGATGTTAATGGTTGTAGTAGTGCAGTGTGAAAGTGTTATCATCTGTCACACACAGGTGAACCATTGTATAATGTTATTGCACATGGTATGAATGACCTCCTGTAATATTCTCTGTGACAACGAATCTGAATGAGTCCGTAGAATGTGAATGGGTCTCTGAATGAGCTCCACTGACTCTGTAGTGTATTGTAGAGTGGGTGAGATGGATTATCCATCATGGACAGAAGTTTGTTCAGTGATCTCCCATTCCTCACGGACTCAAATTTCTCCAGTTTTTGTCCAATGATAGCTCCAGTGGAGGTGGTAATTGAGGTGTTGTGGTCAGGGATACTCAGCAAGTCTGTGTGGTGTTGCTGTAGATGTGTGTTTGGTGTCTGCAAGGGTGTGAAAACTGTTCCTGTGTGGGATGGCCCATCAAAAAGTGATGAAAACTGCAAAAATTTATGCAAACTGTTGTTAGGATATTTTCTCCATGTTGCTGAGGTGGGCTGTGGATGAAAGTTAAATGTTTGTGACAGTTTTCTAGCATTTTTGCGATTGTCAAGACTGTCTATGATATATTTTTTGTTTTGTAGAGTTTTACTGAGTTTAAAGCAAAGCCGCAGTAGCAGTGAACAAATTGTAGCTACAAACCATGTGCTTTGCTCTTTTTAATTTACATTTGTTTGTCATGGCTTTATGTAACTTTCATGTAAGTTTTTTTGTGTGTGTGTGTTTGTGTGTGTGGAGATACCTAGAAGAATTCCAAACTTCCCTGTGATGCAAATGTCAAAGTCTGAGCTTGAGTTCATTGATGGGATCATTGATAAAAACAGAAGATTGCAGAGACATAGTTTGACCCCCTTGACTACCTTGCCTTAATGTATTAGTGATGAGAAACTACTAACTAAGAAATTAAATACATAATACATAAAAAGTAAATGTATATTTAAAAAAACTTAAACATTATTTTTCTTGAAATCATTCTTTATTAGATGAAGAACTTCTGGCTTTGAATACGTTTGTTCAGTTAACATTTGGAAGTTGTTTTGGTAATGGGTTGCCTCACTGTGGTGGCTGGTGCACAGTGTTTTATGCCATTACAAAAACCTAGATTCTTTTTTGCTTTTTTAAATAAATATTACTAGATATTATTATGAAATGTAAAATATTGTTTGTACACATTGCAATATAAACTATGAATAAATACAAAAAGAGGTATATTTAAGATGAGAATTATTTATCTCTATGAATTACTGTACAATATAGCAGTGCACAGTGATAACCATGACAAAATCCTTGTTATGGTTATCCTTGGAGATTTTTGATAAAACTCCCATCATAATAGTGCAAATTGATAGATACAGTGGAAACTCAACATAATAAAATAATACCATACTCAACAAAATAATTTGTTCTGGAGGCGAGCTCTTAAGGCAAAAATTTGTATTGCGAAACACATTTTCTCATAGGAAATAATGTAAATGCAGATAATCCTTTCCAGCCGTCCAAAATATTACCAATGTATGTATGGCTGCTTACAAAGAACTGACCCAAACATTCCATGTCAAGGGTCCTCACAGGAAGTCGTGCCACCAAGCTTAGGCTAAAAATAGAACAGACCACCCACACCACCAATCTGTCAACAAAAATGCCCAAAAAATCACCTAGCTTTTGAACACATGCCGAAGGCAATGTTGGTATCATTTGTTGACTCTTTCGAAACAGCTTTCACTGACTAAAAAAAAAAATCTTAAAATTCATAAACCCGCTTTGGTTGGCTTTGCTTGGCTTTCCACTGATACTGCTTTCCACTATTTTGAACGGCTTCCGTTTTGGTTTGTTCGTATGCCAAAAATGCTTTGTACGTTCATCCAAATCTCTTGGAAAATTTCAATTCTATGGTGAAAACTTGTAAGGGAGCACATTTGTATGCCGAGCTTCCACTGTAATCCCATCAAGGATCGCTGTATCCATTAAAGGCGAGAATTATGGCTGCATTTAAATCATTATCTTCAAAAGATCCTTCTGAAGGATAGGGACTCCACTGTTTCTTTCCCTCGATCCACCCTACTAAATTATCCTATTAAGGTTGCACAAAAACAATAAAACCGCAATTATAGACCATTTTTCTGTTAGTAAGTTGTGATGGATTTTTTTGTGGGCAGAGCTTAGGTGGAGGCAAAAAAGTTTCCCTGACTGCTTTACAAGTGGTAGTTATCAAGTTTTGTTAATTTGATTTTAAACAATGTCTGGTCAAAATCCGAAATTATCAGTCTATGTTAGGTCACTCACTTTAACGGACGGAATCAGATTGGCCTACCCGTGCACGCTAACTCAATGGGTGGACGATGTGACAGGATGACCTCCAGTTGAGTGGCCTGACATCTACACCTATCTGATAGAAAAGCGCTTCTGGCAACTGTAGAAAGGGAGATGACACAAACAGTTTAGTTTCCGGTCGCTAGCTACCAGTTAGCTAACTTACATGCTAAAATGTTAGCATTCATGAGAAATCATTTAACTTGTTCCCAAATTTCTGATCAGGTGGGCATGCATAAGAAATATTTAGACACGTAACAAAACCATAAACCATGCCAGTGAAAAACAGTTTCTTTAACCATATCTGATATGAAGTGTGAGCTGCAAATGTAAGCATTTTTGATGATTGTTTTTGTCCAGTACACTCATTTTATTGTGTTTAACCACAGCTGTCAGTTTTTTTGTCTGGCAGTGGCAGCAGGTATGCGATAAAACTTCAAATTGGAGGCTGTACTCTGTCGATTCTGTCACTCAACAAACACGATGATATTTACATTCCTTGTGTAGCTGACTCTACTGGTTTGTATTGGCCACCAGTTTTCCCTTTGTTTTGCCTCCAGCTAGCATTGTGACGAAATTGTGATGTCGGCACAAAAATGGTCTACACATGCAATAATTGGGACTTTGCTTAGACTATTGTAACACCCATTGTTACAATACACCCAAAATGCAAAGACGGCGACAATACAGACACGAAAGAAAAGTTGTAGGAGCTTGGGGAGCGCGAACAGCAGTACAAAGTCTAATGTATTTATTTACATATATATTTAACATGCCCACGAGCTCCCGGCAGAGAGGGAAACAAATACCTTTGGTGAAATGGGGAATCAACAAACAAATCTCTCACTGAAACAGGCAACGAACAAATCTTTTTCGCTACAGCTTTGAAATAATAAAGAATCAACTCCTTCAGTTATTTCTTACACAAATCATGTGCCAATAATTCTAAACAGAATTACCCTGGCAGAAACACTGTAGATTAAGATTCTGAAGTCTGTGTAATACTGAAGGAAGGGAACAACAAGGAAAACACTTTTGAAGAATGTTTTGATGATATTTTAAACAACTTGAAAATCAATATATTTTTCCAAAACTAGTTTTGTTTTGTTGTGATACTTATGTGCTTTCTATATTCTATATCAATTCTTGTCAGTTCTTTAATAATATACAGATGCATCTCAATAAATTAGAATGTCGTGGACCATTTTGAAGGCTCAGGAAACCTTTGCTGTTGTTTTGAGTTGATTAGCTGATTGGCATGTCACCATATTCTAATTTGTTGAATTGGTGGGTTTTTGTTAAATGTGAGCCAAAATCATCACAATTAAAAGAACCAAAGACTTAAACTACTTCAGTCTGTGTGCAGTGAATTTATTTAATACACGAGTTTCACAATTTGAGTTGAATTACTGAAACAAATGAACTTTTCCACGACATTCTAATTTATTAAGATGCACCTTTACACTGGAATTGAGAATTACCGAATGTTATGAACTGTAGAATGTATTTCTTTTAGCAACAACATGAATCATAACTTAAATTCCTTTAAATTGTTTTTAGAAATACCCTAACTCCAAGTATTCTGTAATGACAAAAGTTACTTTTTTTTGCAGCATAAGCCTTCTCCTGTCATCCCTGTTCTCTATTCATAGATTCTTCAGCTTGAAGCACATTTTTAGGTGACTGTGGTGGATTGCCCTGTGCTTTTTGTGTAGAAACTGTTTCATCATTAGCATTTAAAATGACATAAATTAAATAAAATACGGTGCTAAGTTAGCAAGCTAGCTGTATGTTATTTATGTAATATTAAGAGGTATGCCAGAAACTAGAGACTCTGTTCTTCATGATGCAAGTGTTTCCTGATGAAGCCTGAGTACAAACTAGTTTTGTGAACTGTCA
>JAUCMX010000016.1:20978624-20996124 GCA_033459395.1 Hemibagrus guttatus | reverse complement strand
GCAGGGTTTATCATGAGTCCATCGAGGACTCTGTACGCCTCATATCCAGATCCATCACTAACAATTCAAACCCGCCCACCATAACGCATCTTAGTCTGAATGTTCCCTCAGTCTGCAACAAGAAGTAATAGACATTGTCTTGTCTGCTATTAATGCTTGTTTTATTTTATCTTTTGCCCTGTCTTCTGTCTTTTTTTTTCTTTAAGTAATGCAATGTCATTGTCTTGAAGTATGTCTGATGCTTGTGTGTTCTTGTTTTCTGGAATATGTCTGATGCAATATTACACTAAAACAATGACAATAAAATAATCCTTCAGCATGTACCCTGTGCAGTACCGAAATATTATATTACTATACACCACTATATTCCTATATCCAAATATATCTAAATATAGATTGTTTAGAAAGTTAGAAATAAGTTTAGAAATAATGCCATGGCAGTACTTGGACTAGCTTTCAGTTAAGGAACATATTTGCTAGCATTGTCCCTAAAACTGTAATACTCCCAAAATTCTCACAAGTATGCAGTTTAAAAAACAAGCAAAAAATTAATATGGGCTTCAAAGGTCTATTAAATGTCTTTTCATTACATTTAAGAAAGACAAATCCATTAAATATAGACACAAACCTTTCAATTTCACAATATGTTATTATTGTAATATTTTTGTCAAGCTTTTTTTTTGTTGCTATGGTGTTAGTGACTGTTAGTAAATACATCCTCAGTTAGGCCATAATTAAAATTCTCGCAACAAGCCACAAAATGTGAAGCAAGCCAAAATATCCAGCCTCTCTTGCAATGTTGAGGACTTTTTATACCTTTTCCTTGTCATGTTGGGGATCACCGTTTTCATGTTTAACTTGCATACTACAATCAGAGATTCTAATAATAAAAATGCACTGACATATTGGCATATTATAATGATTCAAAATCTGAATGATTTTGAACAGATACGGCAATTTCATAATGAACCTCTTAGTTTTTTATGCAGTCAGGAGATAATTAGTAAGACTGTAAATCCATAGATTAAATGCAAAAAAATTTTTTTAAACCTAATCATCCTGTTCAAGAAATAAAACAGTTATTTGCCATTAAGTATTACACTTCAGAATGTGTTGTTAATCAATGACATGATAGTGTGATGCTGAGTTTCAAAAAGTGTGATGAGTAAGAAACTAGTGCAAAGCTTGCAAAGTGCAAAGCTGTAGATTCTAAAAACACCTAATTTACTGCTTTACCTCTGACTGTAAGAACCCTAACACTAACACTGAAGTCTATATTAAATTACTTGTCTCCTTACAGAAAACATTATCATAACAACTTGTAAAAAATTGTTTGATCTGTTTTATGTTTATGTTACAATGGAAATGATCATTTAATTAAATCAGATTAGCATAAACATCTTGTAGCCTGAACTACTGTCAGATCACCTTCTGGCCTATTAGAGTGTGGTAAGAAATCAAATAACAGTGAAAAAATACTAAATATTGAATATAAAAAAAATGTATTTTATTACATTTAATCAAAACTAAAGCTTATGTAATGTTTTAAAATATGTTTCATGAGACTGGCAATGGAAACGTATATGCTTAGCATTTAGGGTTCATATTTGATTATTTATACTGTAAATAGTGGGTAAGTTGTGGTGTGCATCAAATATATTCATTGTATAAACTTTGTAATTTGTGTTCCTGGTTTTATCAAATATAAATGTGCTTATATAAATGTGTGTGTGTGTTCAAATTGCCTGATGTTGACAGAGATCTTCCACCATGAGATGGAGACGGATGAAGATAACATGGCAAACACTGCCTTAACGTTTGTATTTCTCTTCATCTTCTCCCTCTTCTACAGCATCGGAGTGACCAGCATAGGAGTGACCAGATCAAGGTAAGATCTGATCAATTACCATAAACAGGGTGAATTCAACTACACTGGGACAAATAAATAAGTAGTATGCAGATATTTTTATTATATTACTGTGTTTATATTATTTTAGAGACTGATGTCATGGTTTGTGTTTTAAAATCTTGTGTACACCATTATGGCAAAAAAAAAAAAGAATCATTAAATGTTTTTGGTTTGGTAATCTGATTGGTCAAAATGTTTTGATTTATTATCTGTTTTCTAACATCTGTTTTCTAACAGAATCTCTGACTGTCATTCTAGCTGTTTGTATCGTCTACTTAATAAGCATTTTTCAGCTTGAGGAAGAGAAAAAAATTAAGATAAAAAATATGATTTAAGCACTGATTAAATAGTTTTTTATTGTAAATAAATAATTGTTTAAGGGATGTTCCACAATATTGAATGAAACCATATTAAATACCAGGACATGTTATTCATAAAGAAAATAACATATGGAATCGTTTGCAAATTGCTGTGCTATACGTAAATATTAAACACTTCAGGAAATACTATTATACATGACACATCATGTTTTCTTAGTTCATTAATTTTAGCAGACCTTTAGTCATGATTGTCAAATGTGACTTTACTTATAAAATAATAAATCTTTTCTTAAAGGCTTTAGCACTATAGGAAATCAATTACAGAACATTGAAAAATATTTTATGGTCAAAATAAGCTAGTCAAATTTAATTGATAATCTTGGTATGGAAATTTAATAAACTGTCCCAATATATTTGAATTCACCCTAAAAAGAATGAGTGTATTTAAATCATTTCATTACATAAGTAACAAAAAGAATATATTGTTAAACCACATGATTGATTTTGTGATCTAATTGCTTTAAAATTCTCATTTCAGGTGAAATGAGTACAGAAACTTCAAACGGAAATAAGTTTGTTCATCTCTTCATTACACTGTTCCAAGTTATACTTTCAGCTATTGCCTACTAGGCAACTTTCCACTTATTTTATATCTGTAAATACATTTGGAAATTTAAATGTTGTACTTTTTCATGCTTTTAACTCAAATAAATCAAACTCAAATAAATCTCTTACAAAAATACCCAATTAAATGTCTCTAAATCTTTATTTGGATTACTGTCAGCCTTAAAATATAATGGTTTTTATATAGTGTTAAATTTTGTAAACATTTTTAATAATAAAGGTGTTTCTCTAACTTTGTGGTATTGAAATGTACTAAATCTATTTTGGTATATTATTATTCTTTTATATTGGCTAATTTTTATTTTTTTTTTTGCATTATTACAAAGGCTTTATCATTTAATCTAGCCATGGGGGTCACAGTCCAGTGACTTCTGTGCCGGTCCCAAGCCCGGATAAATAGAGAGGGTTGCGTCAGGAAGGGCATCCGGCATAAAACATTGCCAAATTTAACCATGCGAATCATCAGTGCTCTGAATTTCATATCGGATCGGTCGAGGCCCGGGTTAACAACGACCGCCATCGGCGCCATTGACCTACAGGGCGCCGGTGGAAATTGGGCTACTGTTGGTCGAAGAAGTAGAGGAGGGAGGAGAGTGCACAGACAGAGAGAGAAGAGGAAAGGTAAGAGTGTAGGACTGAGAATAGGATCTCTGAATGTTGGTACTATGACAGGGAAAGGTAGAGAGCTGGCTGATATGATGGAGAGAAGGAAGGTGGATATACTGTGTGTACAGGAGACCAGGTGGAAGGGTAGCAAGGCTCGTAGTGTAGGAGCAGGATTCAGGCTGTTTTACTATGGTGTGGATAGTAGGAGAAATGGGGTAGGTGTGGTCCTGAAGGAGGAGTTTGTGAGGAATGTCCTGGAGGTGAAGAGAGTGTCAGACAGGGTGATGTGTCTGAAGTTAGAGATTGAAGGGGTGATGTTGAATGTTGTTAGTGGTTATGCCCCACAAGTAGGTTGTGAGTTAGAGGAGAAAGAGAGATTCTGGAGTGAATTAAATGAGGTGATGGAGAGTATTCCCACGTGTGAGAGAGTGGTGATAGGAGCGGATTTTAATGGACATGTTGGTGAGGGGAACAGAGGTGATGAAGAGGTGATGGGCAAGTTTGGAGTTAAGGAAAGGAACCTAGAAGGGCAGATGATAGTGGACTTTGCTAAGAGGATAGACTCTTTGGGAGTGACAAGGTCAAAGAGGAGGTATATGGATGGAATTAATGAGGATATGAAGCTAGTGGGTGCAAGTGTTGAGGATGCAGAAGATAGGGATAGGTGGAGAGAGATGATTCACTGTGGCGACCCCTGAAAGGAAAAGCTGAAAGAAGAAGAAGAAGAAGAAGGCAAAGGCTTTATCATTTCACTGAGCAAACCAAGAATATAAGTAAATGCTTTACATAACAAGTAAAAATGCTACATGTAAATAGTCTAATAATGGGTGCATATGGAGCACTTCTTCCTTTGCAGGTGTGTTTCACTCTATCTAAGAGATGCAGATGATTTTCACTTCTTCTTTCGGAAGATTTAGCCGTTTAACCTTTGGTCTGCTTGTTGCTGCTGATTGCTGTTGCTCGGCGAAGCCCGTCCTGCACTCCTTCCTCGAGCCTTGCCACAAAATACCACAAACTGCGAAAAAAAACAAAAAAATTAAAAAACAAATGCTACACACACTGAACCACTAATGTAAGATTGGCTTCTGTTTTGGTTTGGTTATGAAATTATTCTTAAAAATTAATCATGAAAAAAAATATGAAAACTGTTAAGCATAAATACAGTGATGTGAAAAAGTGTTGGCCCCCTTCCTGATTTCTTATTTAAATATTATCTTTGACTAATATTAAAGTGTGTTTGATTATCTGAAACATTAAAGTGTGACAAACATGCAAAAAAATAAGAAATAAGGAGGGGGGCCAACACTTTTTCACACTACGTTATGATTAATATAAAACTCTTAGTTATTTGTCATTAGTTGTTACATTGAATTCTGTTTTTAAAATATCCCACAGTCAAATAGAAAGAGTTGCATGTAGCATATAAGATGCACTCATATTTCTTGTAATGACATTATCATCATGTTCCTTACCAAAGTGTTGTGCTAATATTTTAATACACATAGAAAGACTGCTCTACTGAGCAGTAAATATATACACATGTACTTCAATTGTTGTTATCTCATTGTTTATAGCTCAGAGTGTGACTAAGCCCAATATCACCACCAGCAGCATGACAACAATCTATTTTATCTGCTTTGTTGCTTGGATGGTTTTCATTCTAAACCAATTAGTGTTGAGTGGTACGAAGGTAACAATGTCTCATGTCAGTTTAGAGAGTTCTGTTATAGCCTCCTGTTTTGTTTAAATTGAGTTGAAAGCCATAGTGTCATGGTTTGTAGATGGAAAGCCAAAGAGCTGTACATTTATGTTTCCCTTTTCCTATAGACGATTGATTTTACAGGTAAATTGTATATCAACTTTCATAATGGCTTTAAAGGCTCAGATAGTACACATGATGAAGGGAATATGTGCCAGTAAGTCCATATAAGGGCATCTACATCACATTACTTCAACATATACTTGTCTGAAGGAAGCACAAGTGGACGCCTGGGGTATGGTAAGTGACACAGCATCTCGTTCCCTTCTCAGGAAATCAGGTTACATGGTGTAATTCTCTTTGAAGGAACATGGGTCATGACTGATGCTATGGGAGTGTCAATTCCCATGCTGCCACCATGTCTGTTCCAGGGGCCATGAGACAGCATGAGCAAACCCTGGAGTGGGGTCCAGTTCCAGGTTATAGAACCTGACAAAAGGTGTGCGGACAGGACAAGCCTGCCAAAGCACAAATTTCTTGGAGGGGAACACCCCTGGTCAGGGCACTGGATGTCTCTTTTGGCGTGAGCTTTAACACCTAGAGGCGAAGCAATACCGTCTGCCTCATAGGCCTGGGTAATGGTGGGTGTGACTGAACCCTTTTAAGGGAGGCCAAGGCTAAGAGCAGAGCTGTCTTTAGGGTCAGAAATTTCTCAGATGCTGACTGCATGCGCTCAAATAGAGCTTCCAGCAGCCCCTCTATGACCAGCAGAGGTGAAAAATACTTCTACTTTAGAGCATAAAGCTTTTTCATTGAGGGAGCCCTAGCATTTAGTCTCCACTAACTCAGATGAGATGCCTGCCTTTAGGAACTGGTTCCCCTCAGAGGCCAGACACAGAGCTTCCACATCTCAGGGCAGGGGTGTAGGATTGCCCCCTGCACCTGAGAGAGGAATCGTGACGGGAATCTCCTAAGGAGCACTGTCTAGAAGGGAGATTAGGTCCGCAAACCAAACTCAAGCGGTCCAGTGAGGAGCCACTAGAAGAAGGTCTCTATCATGGCACACTCTGGCTAGGATTTCTGGAAGCAGACCTAGCTGAGGAAAGGTGTACAGGCATAGCCTCAGCCATGTCTGTACCAGAGCATCCAGGCCCAGAAAGGAGAATACCACAGCTCACAGTGGGTCGACTCCTTGGAGGCTAACAGATCCACTTCCGCCCACCTGAAAATCTGCCAGATGCACTCCACCACCTGCAACACTCCCCAGCCCTCAACACCTGCCTCGGCAGGAAGTCTGCATCCCGATTTATGTGCCCTGGGATGAAATCGCTCTCAGTGAAAGAAACCTGGTCTCTGCCCTGAGCAGAATCTGCTGCACCAAACTGAACAGAGGGCATGAATGCAGACCGCCCTGATTTATAGGATTTATATAGGAAACTACTGTAGTGCTGTCTGTGTGCACCAACACATGGTAGCCCTTGAGTTGTGGTAGAAAATGTTTTAATGCTAGAAATACAGTCCAATTTATGTGCCAAGAGAAATGAAGGCCATCCCAGACACCTGTCCAAGACTGCTCCCCAGCCCAAAAGTGAGGCATCCATTGAAAGAGTCTTGAGTGGGAGACCCTAGAGTGGGATCCAAGGTCAAGAATCGGGGTCTTTTCCAAATAAGTAGGGTACGAAGCCCGTGGTGTGTAACTCTTATGGCACTGAGGGGGTGCCTGTGGGGATGAAAGCCTGCACCCTTGAACCAGAGCTGGAATGGCCTCATGTGAAGCAGACTCAAAGGGATAACTTTGGCTGCTTATGCCATGAGGCAGAGCACTCTCTGCATCTTAGCGACAGAGAGGCTTTGGCCTAGCCAATTAGCTTTCACTGCTGACAGTATGGAAGCATCATGATGAAATCCCAATACTACCCCCAAGAAGGTGGTTCTCTGAGAATGAGAAAGTACACACGTCTCTGGGTTTATCTTGAGGCCTAGAGACCTCATATGGGCAAGCACAGCATCTTAATGACTGGACTCTATGGCCTTCGATTGGGCCAGAATGAGACAGTTGTCTAGGTAATTCAGTACATGGATGCCATGGAGATGCAGTGGCGCCAGGGCAGCATCCATGCACTTTGTAAATACAAACCCGATTCCAAAAAAGTTGGGACACTGTACAAATTGTGAATAAAAAAGGAATGCAATAATTTACAAATCTCATAAACTTATATTTTATTCACAATAGAATATAGATAACATATCAAATGTTGAAAGTGAGACATTTTGAAATGTCATGTCAAATATTGGCTCATTTTTGGATTTCATGAGAGCTACACATTCCAAAAAAGTTGGGACAGGTAGCAATAAGAGGCCGGAAAAGTTAAATGTACATATAAGGAACAGCTGGAGGACCAATTTGCAACTTATTAGGTCAATTGGTAACATGATTGGGTATAAAAAGAGTCTCTCATAGTGGCAGTGTCTCTCAGAAGTCAAGATGGGCAGAGAATCACCTATTCCCCCAATGCTGCAGCGAAAAATAGTGGAGCAATATCAGAAAGGAGTTTCTCAGAGAAAAATTGCAAAGAGTTTGAAGTTATCATCATCTACAGTGCATAATATCATCCAAAGATTCAGAGAATCTGGAACAATCTCTGTGCGTAAGGGTAAAGGGCCCTGGAAAACCATACTGGATGCCCGTGATCTTCGGGCCCTTAGACGGCATTGCATCACATACAGGAATGCTACTGTAATGGAAATCACAACATGGGCTCAGGAATACTTCCAGAAAACATTGTCGGTGAACACAATCCCCCTGTGCCATTCGCCGTTGCCGGCTAAAACTCTATAGGTCAAAAAAGAAGCCATATCTAAACATGATCCAGAAGCGCAGGCGTTTTCTCTGGGCCAAGGCTCATTTAAAATGGACTGTGGCAAAGTGGAAAACTGTTCTGTGGTCAGACGAATCAAAATTTGAAGTTCTTTTTGGAAAATTTGGGAGGCCATGTCATCCGGACTAAAGAGGACAAGGACAACCCAAGTTGTTATCAGCGCTCAGTTCAGAAACCTACATCTCTGATGGTATGGGGTTGCATGAAGTCGTGTGGCATGGGCAGCTTACACATCTGGAAAGGCACCATCAATGCTGAAAGGTATATCCAAGTTCTAGAACAACATATGCTCCCATCCAGACGTCGTTTTCTTTCAGGGAAGACCTTGCATTTTCCAAAATGACAATACCAGACCACATACTGCATCAATTACAACATCATGGCTGCGTAGAAGAAGGATCCGGGTACTGAAATGGCCAGCCTGCAGTCCAGATCTTTCACCCATAGAAAACATTTGGCGCATCATAAAGAGGAAGATGCGACAAAGAAGACCTAAGACAGTTGAACAACTAGAAGCCTGTATTAGACAAGAATGGGACAACATTCCTATTCCTAAACTTGAGCAACTTGTCTCCTCAGTCCCCAGACGTTTGCAGACTGTTATAAAAAGAAGAGGGGATGCCACACAGGGATAAACATGGCCTTGTCCCAACTTTTTTTTTGATAAAATTTTAAAATCAACTTATTTTTCCCTTAAAATGATACATTTTCTCAGTTTAAACATTTGATATGTCATCTATGTTGTATTCTGACTAAAATATTGAAATTTGAAACTTCTACATCATTGCATTCTGTTTTTATTCACAATTTGTACAGTGTCCCAACTTTTTTGGAATCGGGTTTGTATGTGTGGAGACAGGGCTAGACCAAAAGGCTCAATACTGGTATGCTTTGCCCACGAAAGTGAACCTCAGGAACTTCCTGTGTTCTGGCAGAATACCTGCATGAAAATAGGCATCTTTGAGGCCTATTGTGACAAACCAGTCCTGATTTGTGACTTGAAGTTTGAGTGTGAGCATCTTGAACTAACGTCTTCAGTGCACAGTTCAGAGCCTGCAGGTCCAAAATTGGTGTTTGCCAACAACAATGAACAACACGCCCTGAAACGGAGGAGGATGTGAAGCAAACTGGATCCTGTAACCTTTTCAATGGTATCTAGGACCCAGTGAGAGACACCTGGCAGAAGTTTGTCTAAAAGAGCTGTCAACATCATGCTGATCTCCCCAGTGCCCTGAAACATTGAGCTGGCAGGCACAAAAATTCCTTGAATGCCGTTGACTGTCACTTCACCTTTTGGTACTTGTCGACAACCATGCTCATTGTGTTGCCGAACATGCGAAATCGGGGGCTTCCAGGAGAAAGGACTTCTCCATGTCCTTAATCCCTGTTAAATTAAGCCACAGGTGCCTCTTTGTGGCAACTAACACAGCCATAGAACGGTCTTTGGCACAGGTCATCTGTTTCATCGCATGGAGCATGAGATCTGTGGCTCTGCATAGCTCAGAGACTCAGTCTCGGGGTTAAATCTCTGACTACATTTGAGTTCCTTCAGCAGGTCAGCTTGCATGGCCTGCTACTGTGTAGGTCGTCCCCACAAGGGCTGGGGTGAGTTTTAAGCCCCACGATGGCTAAATATAGAAGGAATATAGGGAAAAAAGGAGTGCAGAATAAGGATTCCCCCAGGACCTCAATAACTCTGCATTGAGGTCCATGAAAAGCAGCAGCTGCCAGCATGGGGGGTGCGCACGTCCTGAAGTCTGGAAACGGTCGTCAAGCACACATTAAAACATTGAGGAGCTTCTCAAATGCCACTGACTGCAGTGGCAGATCGAGAGAGGAATGCCCATCCTAGCCTACATCGAGCTCCTCAGAGCCTGATGCAGACAACAACATAATCCTCTTCCAGACTGGGAGAAATTGTTGTGCGAGCTCCCGAATCTGAAATGGTGGCAGAGGCAATGTCATGCTTTGGGCAATGTTCTGCTGGGAAACCTTGGTCCTGCCATCCATTCCACACCAGTGTACAAAGCAAGGTCCATAAAGACATGGATGAGCGAGTTTGGTGTGGAGTAACTTGACTGGTCTGCACAGAGTCCTGACCTCAACCCGATACAGCACCTTTGGAACAGGAAGGGGTCATCCCCAAACAGTTTCCACAAAGTTGGGAGCATGAAATTATCCAAAATGTCTTGGTATGCTGAAGCATTAAGAGTTCTCTCACATTAGTATAATATTACAATATTTTGTTGCCAAAACTTTATGGTGTGAATGAACCGCGTGTGGATCACAGAGTTACTTTTTGCATTTGGTGGACTCGCTTAAATTGCAACTACACAATTTATTTGAGCAATTACAGCAATTGTGTGGGATTTGTGTGCATAATAGCATGTTTTTTTAAAGCAATATTTAAGTCAGCCAGATACTCTCACCCTGAAAGAACACATCCAAAGATGCCCTTTATTCCTGAGCACAAAATCTCAGTCTTACAGCTGTGAAACAAATGCTCAGTTTCGGGTTTGGTTTCATTGCTGCTGAAAGCAGGCGGCATCCAGCTGCCAAATACACACTCTCCACTGTCACCTCATGGCCAGAGTGCCTAAAAAACACAAACACTATAAGAAAACTTCAAATGAATCCTTGCTGCTGCACCATACCATACAAAAGGAGCTGAAAAAATATTGATTGTATTAGCCAAAGCATTTTATTTCAGTGGGACATTTCACACATGGAAAACAGCACACTGAAATACTGCACATTCATTCATTCATTCATTCATTCATTGTCTGCCGCTTATCCGAACTACACTCGGGTCACAGGGAGCCTGTGCCTATCTCAGGCGTCATAGGGTATCAAGGCAGGATACACCCTGGACAGAGTGCCAACCCATCGCAGGGCACACACACACACTCTCATTCTCATTCACACACTACTGACAATTTAGAGATGCCAATCAACCTACCATGTCTTTGGACTGGGGGAGGAAACCCCCGAAGCACGGAGAACATGCAAACTCCACACACACAGCAGAGGCGGGAATCGAACCCCCAACCCTGGAGGTGTGAGGCAAACGTGCTAACCACTAAGCCACCGTGCCCCCCAAATAGTGCACATATATTAACTTAAATACAGACATTTGATCTTGCTGCGACTTTCAATCATTTAAAATAGATTTCTGATATGATAAATAGGAAGAACGCTACTGGGGAAGAAATCTATTGGCATTTTGATATCTTCCATATAAGCACAAGGTAACAGGAAGATAAACGATCAATCACTCCATCTGCTGGTTCCATTGATAATTGCACCCAACATGCATCCACTCACCCCATACAGAATGCCTTCACTTATCAATGGGTATCTTTTATGTTTATACTTATACACTATTTGGCCAGAGGTTTTAATAGATTTCATTATTTTTTTTGGTTTTAATCTTTTGCCTTTGTTGTTATACCTTTAATTATGAAAACAGATGAAACATCAGTCCTCTTTATTTAATGATTAAAGTAAAACTTGGGTGTTTATGCTTCCTGGTCCCTCAGTTATGGTAGAAATATGTGATTAAATTAAAATTTCAATAAATAGGAAATTAGGGAAGGTATGAACTAAAATAGCAAGAGTAATCATTTAGTGGTACTCACTCACCTGAACACCATCTAATCGGCAAGCATACAACACATTTCAATGTAAACACACAACAATTCCTGGAAAATACACACCATAATTCTAAATACTGTTTGGTTATTTTTATATGGCATTTAGGTAGATTTAAAATTCTATCATACACAATTTGACAAAGGAGGGGGGGGGCATGGTGGCTTAGTGGCTTAGTGGTTAGCACATTTGCCTCACACCTCCAGGGTTGGGGGTTTGATTTCTGCCTCCGCCATGTGTGTGTGGAGTTTGCATGTTCTCCCCGTGCCTTGGGGGTTTTCTCCGGGTACTCCGGTTTCCTCTCCCGGTCCAAAGACATGCATTGTAGGTTGATTGGCGTCTCTAAATTGTCCGTAGTGTGTGAATGAGTGTGTGTGTGTGCCCTGCGATGGGTTGGCACTCTGTCCAGGGTGTATCCTGCCTTGATGCCCAATGACGCCTGAGATAGGCACAGGCTCCCCGTGACCCGAGAATAGATCGGATAAGCGGTAGACAATGAATGAATGAATTTGACAAAAGTATTGTAACCCGGTGGGTGTTATAAGGGTTACATTTCCTAGTGGTGTGTCCTTGCCTTATTATCTTCCAGGTGATGCAATGGGTAAATTATATATTTTCATTGTGTGTGATTATCAATGTTCTGTTTTACAGGTAAGTTAAAAGAAGTGTAATATAATCATGTTATCATGTAAAAATTGGTGAGTGTGTATGAAACTAACTTTGCACGTGACTAATATCGACCAGTAAGGAATGGGGTGAAATGATGGAATCTAAGACCCGATGCACGAGGTGAACGTGCCTTTTTTTGGAGTGGTTGGTATTTTTTCCACCGCTCCTGCCATTTACGCAGTACCAAAAGGACCAAGTCTAAAAGGAGTAACGCGTAAAGTGATACCTTTAATGCATGTTTGCTTTGTTGTCCCAGAGATAACTGAGTTTCGCGTGCACAAGGACAGACAACATAATGAGGGGACTGTTACGGAGCAGACTAGTTTAAGTTGAGGTGCATAGAACTGTAAATAGAGTTGGCCACCAGCTAATTTGCAATGGATTGTATTGGCGGTAACACGTTCAAACATTTTGGGACATTTTGTTGCTAGCTAAATGCCAGGTAGACCGAGGAGCTACAGGGGCGGTTGCACTGAGGAGTGCAAGGATACGTTGTGAGTTAATAGAACTAATGTGAGTGAGTTGTTTGTTCCAATTTTTGTTTATTTGCGCGTCAGAAGCAGCCATTTTAGTTTACGGCCTCACAGCTTGAGTGCCGGCTTAGTTTAAATTTCATAGAAGGGCCCTATAGATAGGTTAGTGTGTACACAAAACACAGGAATACATGTACAGTGGGGCAAAAAAGTATTTAGTCAGCCACCAATTGTGCAAGTTCCCCCACTTAAAAAGGTGAGAGAGGCCTGTAATTTTCATCATAGGTACACTTCAACTTCAACACTTCAAAAAATCCAGAAAATCACATTGTCTGATTTTTAAAGAATTTATTTGCAAGCTATGGTGGAAAATAAGTATTTGGTCAATAACAAAAGTTCATCTCAATACTTTGTTATATACCCTTTGTTGGCAATGACAGAGGTCAAACGTTTTCTGTAAGTCGCCACAAGGTTTTTACACACTGTTGCTGGTAGTTTGGCCCATTCCTCCATGCAGATCTCCTCTAGAGCAGTGATGTTTTGGGGCTGTCGCTGGGCAACATGGATTTTCAACTCCCTCCAAAGATTTTCTATGGGGTTGAGATCTGGAGACTGGCTAGGCCACTCCAGGACCTTGAAATGCTTCTTACGAAGCCACTCCTTCGTTGCCCGGGCGGTGTGTTTGGGATCATTGTCATGCTGAAAGACCCAGCCACGTTTCATCTTCAATGCCCTTGCTGATGGAAGGTTTTTACTCAAAATCTCACTATACATGGCCCCATTCATTCTTTCCTTTACACGGATCAGTCGTCCTGGTCCCTTTGCAGAAAAACAGCCCCAAAGCATGATGTTTCCACCTCCATGCTTCACAGAAGGTATGGTGTTCTTTGGATGCAACTCAGCATTCTTTCTCCTCCAAACACGACAAGTTGAGTTTTTACCAAAAAGTTCTATTTTAGTTTCATCTGACCATATGACATTCTCCCAATCCTCTTCTGGATCATCCAAATGCTCTCTAGCAAACTTCAGACGGGCCCGGACATGTACTGGCTTAAGCAGGGGGACACGTCTGGCACTGCAGGATTTGAGTCCCTGGCGGCGTAGTGTGTTACTGATGGTAGCCTTTGTTACTTTGGTCCCAGCTCTCTGCAGGTCATTCACTAGGTCCCCCCGTGTGGTTCTGGGATTTTTGCTCACCGTTCTTGTGATCATTTTGACCCCACGGGGTGAGATCTTGCGTGGAGCCCCAGATCGAGGGAGATTATCAGTGGTCTTGTATGTCTTCCATTTTCTAATAATTGCTCCCACAGTTGATTTCTTCACACCAAGCTGCTTACCTATTGCAGATTCAGTCTTCCCAGCCTGGTGCAGGTCTACAATTTTGTTTCTGGTGTCCTTTGACAGCTCTTTGGTCTTGGCCATAGTGGAGTTTGGAGTCTGACTGTTTGAGGTTGTGGACAGGTGTCTTTTATACTGATAACGAGTTCAAACAGGTGCCGTTAATACAGGTAACGAGTGGAGGACAGAGGAGTTACAGGTCTGTGAGAGCCAGAAATCTTGCTTTTTTGTAGGTGACCGAATACTTATTTTCCACCATAATTTGCAAATAAATTCTTTAAAAATCAGACAATGTGATTTTCTGGATTTTTTTTTTCTCATTCTGTCTCTCATAGTTGAAGTGTACCTATGATGAAAATTACAGGCCTCTCTCATCTTTTTAAGTGGGAGAACTTGCACAATTGGTGGCTGACTAAATACTTTTTTGCCCCACTGTACGTTTTGGTTTGGGCATGCATAATTGACTGTGTTTGAGTTTATCCATTTGACAGGCACTGTGTGCATCTTTGTTGTTTGTTTGCTTTTGTTTTTTTGACTGGCAGGAAGAACTAACAATATTATGTTTAAGAAACATTTTTGTTAACCTAAAAACCTATCACAATATAAATATTTTAAATGTTATTTGGCATGTAGTACTTCATTTAGAGTCAGTGATTTGAAGGTTGTCACTGAGAAATAATAGACATTGATTGTAGATACTAAAGCACATATAAACCAGTGAAACTAGTTGAGAGCTCAAGGGCTCATAACGAAGAATACACTTTGTTAGATAGCTATAATTAATTAATTAGGGGAACATACTGTTGGGGAGCATTGGTGGCTCAGTGGTAGGTTTCTTGCCTATCATGTGGAAGGCTTGGGTTTGATTCTCAGCCAATGCCTTAACCCCAGCCACTGGATGCAGTGCCAGTCCCAAGCCTGGAAAAATGGGAGGGTTGTGTCAGGAAGGGCATCCAGCGTAAAACACTTGCCAAGTCGTTGTGCAGACCAGCTGTGGCGACCCCAAACAGGGAGCAGCCGAAAGCAACTTTAGGGGAACATACTGTTGACCTTTGGTTGTAGACTGTAGGTTTGAAAACCATGTAAGAGGACCCAGGACGCCTCTTGTAGTGTCGGATAAAGGGCCAAAGGGGCGTTACATCCACTTTTTACAACTGTCACAGACACGCCAGGCCCCAACGAAAACCAATCACAGCGCACTCACTCGCCAGAATTCTAATCACACACCTGCACGCAATCACCATCCCAATCACCATCCCACATAAAGGGCACCCACACACACCGTCCGGTCTCGTTCAAGACTGAAGGACTCACTCCATTAGCCGAGACGTATTCTCTGCTTCTGCAATCTGTGTTTCTCCACATCCCGTGTCTGTGTGTTTGTCTCCTGTCGCCAGAACTGCTCCTGTTCCTGCCATCCTGTCCATCTCCTCCTCAGCATTCATCTAAGGGCAGTATCTCTGTATCTCTCTCTCTCTCTCTCTCTCTCTCTCTCTCTCTCTCTCTCTCTCTCTCTCTCTCTCTCTCTCTCTCTCTCTCTCTCTCTCTCTCTCTCTCTCTCTCTCTCTCTCTCTCTCTCTCTCTCTCTCTCTCTCTCTCTCTCTCTCTCTCCTTCATCCCGATCTTATTCCTCTCCGACAGTTTCATTCTGCTGCTTGATCCAAATAAACAGACGAACTGTGAATCTCTGTCTCTGTCCCGTAACAACAACCATGCTGAGCAGAAAAGCATCTCAGAATGCACATGCTAGGCCCTCAGACAGATAAGCTACAACAGCAGAAGACAACATCAGGTTCCATTTCTGTCGGCACTGAACAAGAATCAGAGACTACAGTTTGTTAAGCTCCTTGTTAACAAGCTGCATCTTTTGTTATGAGAAATTTGAGACATATTATTTATAACTTGTAATCCTCAGACAAAGACAATTAAAACATGAGGCATGCATTGTCAATGCCAGAATGTTCATGTAAGAAATGTTTTCAATTCATAGGTAAATGTATGCCTTCATAGAATGAATGTTTTCAAATGAACAATTGTATCAAATAGCACCTACTTTTAAGAGTTTTGAGGATATATTTGGAGCAGATATTATTTAGAAATACTATACAAGTTGTCATTAGAAAGCTCTCAATCTTTTGTTTTTAAAATCCTGATCTGATTTTTCAGTCAGTTTGCTATATTCGTTTAATTATTTGCAATTAACCACATAGTCAGCAGAGGGCATGATCTAACAATTTCTCTCTCTCTCTCTCTCTCTCTCTCTCTCTCTCTCTCTCTCTCTCTCTCTCTCTCTCTCTCTCTCTCTCTCTCCCCACACACACACACACACACACACACACACACACACACACACACACACACACACACACACACATTCGAGGTCACAATAAGCTGCAACTTCAAGTAAGATGCTATATATGAATTAAGATTTTAATTTTCCCAATTTATTTAACAAGGATGTCAGTAGTGTTTAAAACCCATTGTCCATTTGCACAGTGGAGAGATTTTGGGCTGATTTGCTTAGCAATGCAGGAAAGTTCAGTTCTTTATTTTCATGTGGGTTTTGGAGTGTATTTGTATGTTAAGCTCTCATACTTACAGCTGGGGTAAGAAGAGATTAGAAACTATGAACAGGGACTTTACCCAGGAAAACGTGCATTTCAAATAGTATAACTGTAACTTATAACTAACGCACAATAGGTATCTTATTTATCAGTAATAACCGAGTTTCATGGTGAAGAGGAATTGTAGGCCATCCTGCCCTAAAAACATTGAGTTCCTTAATTAGTTCACTGCATATCAAATAGTTAAATATCTGGACTCTGAATTGAAAGGTTTTGAATGCTTAAAAAGAGTCATAGAGTCATTAAATACATTTAATTAAGCTTCCGGTGACTGGCCACTACCCTGTCCTTCTCTTGGCATTGTTCTCCAAACCCCAAATCAGCAAAACATACTTAAAACATGATGCTCCCACCACCATGCTTCACAGGTAGGCTGAGGGTTTCAGGTTGATGTGGAGTGGCTTTATGTCCTTTATGGATTTCTCTTTTGAACCAGACACTTGAGATGTACCACATACTTGAGAGCTGCATACATAAAAATTTTCCATGATGTTTTCCTCCTAAGTATGCATTTGTTAACAGGCATTTATGCTTAGCAGACACATGCTTAGCAGCATATTTTTTTAATTTGGAATGAACAACCAGATCATTGGAAATACATGTACTACACGTTGTCAGGAACAGCTGGACATTTCCCTGCCAGGCCTGGAGAGGGCGCTGGCAGATGAATCTTGTGTGTTTCCCTGCCCATTGTTCTCATTCTTAATT
>JAUCMX010000016.1:20943813-20978124 GCA_033459395.1 Hemibagrus guttatus | reverse complement strand
ATTCGTTTAATTATTTGCAATTAACCACATAGTCAGCAGAGGGCATGATCTAACAATTTCTCTCTCTCTCTCTCTCTCTCTCTCTCTCTCTCTCTCTCTCTCTCTCTCTCTCTCTCTCTCTCTCTCTCTCTCACACACACACACACACACACACACACACACACACACACACACACACACACACACACACACACATTCGAGGTCACAATAAGCTGCAACTTCAAGTAAGATGCTATATATGAATTAAGATTTTAATTTTCCCAATTTATTTAACAAGGATGTCAGTAGTGTTTAAAACCCATTGTCCATTTGCACAGTGGAGAGATTTTGGGCTGATTTGCTTAGCAATGCAGGAAAGTTCAGTTCTTTATTTTCATGTGGGTTTTGGAGTGTATTTGTATGTTAAGCTCTCATACTTACAGCTGGGGTAAGAAGAGATTAGAAACTATGAACAGGGACTTTACCCAGGAAAACGTGCATTTCAAATAGTATAACTGTAACTTATAACTAACGCACAATAGGTATCTTATTTATCAGTAATAACCGAGTTTCATGGTGAAGAGGAATTGTAGGCCATCCTGCCCTAAAAACATTGAGTTCCTTAATTAGTTCACTGCATATCAAATAGTTAAATATCTGGACTCTGAATTGAAAGGTTTTGAATGCTTAAAAAGAGTCATAGAGTCATTAAATACATTTAATTAAGCTTCCGGTGACTGGCCACTACCCTGTCCTTCTCTTGGCATTGTTCTCCAAACCCCAAATCAGCAAAACATACTTAAAACATGATGCTCCCACCACCATGCTTCACAGGTAGGCTGAGGGTTTCAGGTTGATGTGGAGTGGCTTTATGTCCTTTATGGATTTCTCTTTTGAACCAGACACTTGAGATGTACCACATACTTGAGAGCTGCATACATAAAAATTTTCCATGATGTTTTCCTCCTAAGTATGCATTTGTTAACAGGCATTTATGCTTAGCAGACACATGCTTAGCAGCATATTTTTTTAATTTGGAATGAACAACCAGATCATTGGAAATACATGTACTACACGTTGTCAGGAACAGCTGGACATTTCCCTGCCAGGCCTGGAGAGGGCGCTGGCAGATGAATCTTGTGTGTTTCCCTGCCCATTGTTCTCATTCTTAATTGGTCACCTGTATCCAATTAGCCCTAATGTTTAGCCCTATAAATAGGGATTATTTTGTATCTGTCTATCTGTCATGGTTTCTTTGTTTGCTAGGTTTCATTTTATTAGTGTCATGGCTCGTGTTTAGGTTAGTTTTCCTGTGTATTGTGTTTATATAATAAAAGCAGCGCTTCACTGAATCCCATGTATGGGTCTTTATCCACGGCGTGTAGGCGCATGCACGGGACAACCATGGAGGTCCGGGTTTGAGCCCCGCATAGGGTGGGGGCGCCTGGACGTGACACACATGCAGTTCTCCAAATTTTCCTCATGAATTAAGTTTGTTCAGGTGAACAGAATCAACCAGTCTGTCAGTAAGGCAGAGTACCTCCACACCCAACATCTTCCATCTCATCTTATGAATCTGTTTAGCTTCTGGAGAGGTTGTTAGCCCACATTTTTTGTATACTTGTATAATGTATATGCTGGCTGTTTACAGAGTGTACTGACTTGAACAAGTGCAGTTATATGTTTGATTTTTAATTGAAGAGCAGATATTTTACAGTTTATGCAGACGGCCTTAAAATTCCAGAAGGTTGACAAACTTATATACATTTATGAATACAAGTTACATTACAGTTTAATGATTGTTACCCAAACAGGATACACCTGTTCTTTTAGCTACCCTGCTGCCTGGGGTTTCTTTCTAAAATGATTTACATAAGAATTATGGAAATCAAGTTAATGTATTTATATATGGTTTTATTTGTTTATTTTAACAGGTACAATGACTAACAGCCTGGTGTAAAGCCAACAACCTGTCTCTGAATGTTGACAGGACTAAGGAGATGGTTGTTGACTTTAGGAGAGCACAGAGTGGCCATTCTCCACTGTTCATCAACGGATCCTCTGTGGAGATTGTCAAGAGCACCAAATTCCTTGGTGTACATCTGGCGGAGAACCTCACCTGGTCACTCAACACCAGCTCAACATCAGCAAGAAAGCCCAGTAGCTCCTCTACTTCCTGCGGAGGCTGAGAAAAGCCCATCTCCCTGCCCCCATCCTGACCATGTTCTACAGAGGGACCATCAAGAGCATCCTGAGCAGCTGCCTCACTGCCTGGTTTGGGAATTGCACCGTCTTGGATCACAAGACCCTGCAGTAGATAGTGAGGACAGCTGAAAAGATCATTGGAGTCTCTCTCCCCTCACGGACATGTACACCACACGCTGCAACCGCAAATCCAACAGTATTGTGGACGATCCCACACACCCCTCACACACACTCTTCACCCTCCTGCAATCTGGAAAGAGTACCAGACTGTGTAACAATTTCTTCAGCAGTGGTCAGAAGTCAGCAGGCTCCTCAACTGAACTATACCAACTCTCTCTCTCTCTCTCTCTCTCTCTCTCTCTCTCTCTTTCTCTCTCTCTCTCTCTCTCTCTGTGTTGTATTTTTGTACTTCCTGTCTTTGCACTGTTTGCACCTGGTTGCACACGTTACACTTTATGTAGCTATGACAAACGTATGTTACTTTATGTGGTATGTTGTTTATGTAGCACCAGGGTCCTGGAGAAATGTTTCATTTCACTATGTACTGTGTCAGCTATATGTGGTTGAAATGACAATAAAAGCTTCTTGATTTGATTAACATCAAATACATTTTGTACTTTGTCCTCCACTAAAACCTGCAGAGAACTGAATTTCTGCAAATAGCTCAACAATGAAACTATTGGGTTTGATATCAAGCTTGATCTGGGGATATCTCAGATATCTCACACACACACTTGTATGTTTCAAGGCAGTGATGCAATTAATTCTCCATTGCAAGTTTCCTTAGAAAACAAATTTTCATAGTGGCTTTATTTTAAACAATTTAAATACTCACATTTTAAAACTCAAGTTAGCAAATAGGCATCGAACACTGAGACTGTCTCCTATAGCCAAATTCTCACAGAGGACCAAAGTATGGTAAAAATATAATTACAGGATATTTGGTGGCTGTTAAATAGTTTCAGTCACTGATTACTGAACACGTCCAACACTACTGAAAACAAATCAGTAATCAAATCAACAAAGCATCAAGTTTTCAAGCACAACAATGTGGAGAGCTTTGCTACTTGTGGATTCTCAATAACAAATTGTCTTATTAACTCAAAGAAAGAGTATAGTGAAGAAACAACTGTATATAGCTGCTATAATGTATGTGATGGGAAATAAAAGGTTTCCCATTAGGATATATATGATATGATATATGATATATAACTATGAACAAAATAAACGTACAACATATTGTTCAGCACTTAATAAAACTGGAATTGCTGGTAATATTATTAGAGTAAAAAACACTGATTAATGGGGGGAAAATAACCTCAAGGTATGAGCTCTGCCTCATCACAGCACTGTCACTGATCATTTTCTTGTAACAGAACACCCCAAAGTGTTTTATCCCTTATCTATATTAAACTTATTTCTACTATATTATATGATTTCCATACTTTTAGGTATTTAAAACAGTAGATTAGAAATGTTTAAGAGATGGGGAGGTTTCCTCCTATAAAAGAATTAAAAAAGGAGAGTCTCTATGCAAATGTCCTTCCCTGTCATATATTTAAGTAACAAAGACCAAGAGCTTTTACTTCTTCTGCTTCAACACACACCATGATCTCTACATCCCTACTGCTGCTGCTGCTGGCAGCCGTACACTGTAAGTGTTTTTACATTTGACATGTAATACAGTTTTGCGTCCTTAAAGCTTTTCACTTTTACATCATTAAAATAACTTTTCTTTAACAGGTGTTCACTGTGTTGAGCTGATCCAAACAGGATCCACAGTATTAACTCCTGGTCAGTCACTGACTCTGACCTGTAAAGTGTCTGGATATTCATTAACTGACAACAGCCGCTGTACAAACTGGATACGACAACCTGCAGGAAAAACTCTGGAGTGGATCGACGAGATATGTGGTGATGGTAGCACTTACTATGGTGATAAACTGAAAAGCAGGTTTCAGATTTCCAGAGACACGTCCAGCAGCACAGTGACATTAACAGGGCAGAACATGCAGACTGAAGACACAGCTGTGTATTACTGTGCCCGTGAACCACAGTGATACAAATAAACAACATCCCTGTACAAAAACTCCAAGTACACTGAAACAGTGCTAGCTCCCAACATCCTCCTTTATTAGAAAATAAATAATATAATTACAATTCTGTTTGCAGTTCCAGAGCATCATGGACAATTTGACAGTCAGCATCTGAATAGCACCGCTTTAACCAATTCTAGCAACACATTAATATTATTCAACATATCCTAGTTTTTTAAAGAAAATATTCAGATGTAACCCTATTTGTAATCTTTAACATTTTCATAAGTAACTGTAATTTAATCACACATTTTTCTAAGTAACTATAATGAATTACTGTTACATTTATTTTGTAACTAGATACTCCCCAACACTGACTATAAGTACATATTTCTGATCATTTTATTTCTCGTACTCTGATGGCTTAAATTTTCTAACACATGAGCTCCATTCACGCCACATTGTGAGGCGCTGTGCTTATCGGTGAAAATCACAACAATTTCCGCCAGTAACACAGTCCTCATTCTTAAAGAACCAGCAATATTTCAGCAATGTATGGGAAAGGCATTAATATACACTTAATGTGCAGTACACTTAAACCAGGACTCAGATAACCAGTCTCATGAATGTCAACTTTTCAACAGGGTTACATTTAAAATAGTTTTTCTCCCCATTATAAACCCACATATCCTTCATCAGATGAATCTAGCCATGGGGGTCACAGTCCAGTGACTTCTGTGCCGGTCCCAAGCCTGGATAAATAGAGAGGGTAGGCAGGAAGGGCATCCGGCGTAAAACATTGCCAAATTTAACCATGTAAATCGTCAGTACGAATTTCATACCGGATCGGTCGAGGCCCGGGTTAACAACGACCGCCATTGGCGCCGTTGACCTACAGGGCGCCGGTGGAAATAGGGCTACTGTTGGTCGAAGAAGTAGAAGAGGGAGGAGAGTGCACAGACAGAGAGAGAAGAGGAAACGTAAGAGTGTAGGACTGAGAATAGGAACTCTGAATGTTGGTACTATGACAGGGAAAGGTAGAGAGCTGGCTGATATGATGGAGAGAAGGAAGGTGGATATACTGTGTGTACAGGAGACCAAGTGGAAGGGTAGCAAGGCTCGTAGTATAGGAGCAGGATTCAAGCTGTTTTATTGTGGTGTGGATAGTAAGAGAAATGGGGTAGGTGTGGTCCTGAAGGAGGAGTTTGTGAGGAATGTCCTGGAGGTGAAGAGAGTGTCAGACAGGGTGATGAGTCTGAAGTTAGAGATTGAAGGGGTGATGTTGACTGTTGTTAGTGGTTATGCCCCACAGGTAGGTTGTGAGTTAGAGGAGAAAGAGAGATTCTGGAGTGAATTAGATGAGGAGATGGAGAGTATTCCCACGGGTGAGAGAGTGGCGATAGGAGCGGATTTTAATGGACATGTTGGTGAGGGGAACACAGGTGATGAGGAGGTGATGGGTAAGTTTGGAGTTAAGGAAAAGAACCTTGAAGGACAGATGGTAGTGGACTTTGCTAAGAGGATGGACATGGCTGTGGTTAACACTTATTTTCAGAAGAGGGAGGAGCATAGAGTGACTTACAAGAGTGGAGTTAGGAGAACACAGGTAGACTACATCCTATTTAGAAGAGCCAATCTGAAAGAGATTAGTGACTGTAAAGTGGTAGTAGTAGAGAGTGTAGCCAGACAGCATAGGATGGTGGTGTGTAGGATGACTTTGATGGTCTGTAAGAAGAAGAGGTCAAAGATAGAGAAGAAAACCAAGTGGTGGAAGCTGAAAAAGGAGGAATGTTGTGAGGAATTTAGACAGAAGTTGAGGCACGCTCTGGGTGGTCAGGTAGTGCTGCCAGATGACTGGGAAACTACAGCAGAAGTGATCAGGGAGACAGGGAGAAAGGTGCTGGGTGTGTCTTCTGGAAGGAGGAAAGAAGATAAGGAGACTTGGTGGTGGAATGAGGAAGTTCAGGGTAGCATCCAGAGGAAGAGATTAGCCAAGAAGAAGTGGGACATGGACAGGACTGAAGAAAATAGATAGGAATACAAGGAGTTACAGCGCAGAGTGAAGAAGAAGGTGTCTAAGGCCAAGCAGAAGGCATATGACGAGTTGTACACTAGGTTAGACACTAGAGAAGGACAGAAGGACTTGTACAGGTTAGCTAGGCAGAGGGATCGAGATGGGAGAGATGTGCAGCAAGTTAGAGATATTAAGGATAGAGATGGAAGGGTTCTCACAAGTGAGGAGAGTGTACAGAGGAGATGGAAGGAGTACTTTGAGGAGCTGATGAATGAGGAAAATGAGAGGGAAAAAAGAATAGAAGGGGTGAACTCTGTGGAACAGAAAGTAGATAAGATTAGAAAGGATGAAGTCAGGAAGGCTTTGAAGAGGATGAAAAGTGGAAAGGCAGTTGGTCCTGACGACATCCCGGTGGAGGTCTGGAAGTGTTTAGGAGAGGCAGCAGTGGAATTTTTAGCTAATTTGTTCAACAAGGTTTTAGAGAGTGAGAGGATGCCTGAGGAATGGAGAAGAAGTGTGTTAGTGTCACAGACATGCCAGGCTCGCCTTGCACACACTCACAGCGCACTCCCTCTCTGGAGTTCTAATCAACAACACCTGAGCACAATTGCAACCCTCACTCACAGCACTATAAATACCACCACAGATCACTCTGCTCCCGTCCGATCTCGTTAACACTACCTTACGTTGCATGTTAACTGTTAGGACTCTGATACTAATCTGTTTCCCGATATCTCTAGAGATCTCCGCTCTTTCAGACCACGCTGCGCCGCCAGCGCATACCCCGGGGTTCCGTACACGTCCCGCTGGCTCGCCGCTTCACTCCCACAGCCACGACTCCAGCCACAGAGCTCCTCCAGCACTCCCCGCTCCCAAAAAAAGATATCCGCTTCCACTTACCGCACTCTGCACTCCTTCTGCTTTCCTGATTGTGTCAATAAAAACTCCATCGAAAGTGAACCTGTGTCTCTGTCCCCTTCTGTACGTAACAGAAGATCGGACCTACACCGCCCTGACACAATCAGGATGAGCGCTCTGGATCCCGTGTCCGAGCCACTTCCACTTCCACCATGACATCTCCTTCGCCTCCGGTGATCGCCAGTCCTGTGGCCACCCCTGCGCCCTTCTCTGGCTCGGTGGAGGATTGTAATGGATTCCTGCTGCAGTGTTCTCTGGCCCTGGAGATGCAGCCTCACCTGTACCCTGACGATCGGGCCAAAGTGGCCTTCATAATCTCTCGTCTCGACGGGAAGGCCCTTCGCTGGGCCGAACCCATCTGGAACCAAAACAACCCCATCGTGACCTCCCTACCGAGTTTCATTGAACATTTCAAGGAGGTCTTTGGGAAGCCAGCATGGGACTCGTCAGTAGGTGAGAGATTGTGTAGATTAAAGCAAGGTGTAATGACGGTTTCTGATTATGCCCTACAGTTCCGGACTCTCACGGCTGCCAGTGGCTGGAATGAATAAGCCCTCATCACCACGTATCGTCAGGTTCTGGATCCCCACATACGGCTGCATCTCGCTGCATACGAGGACTCCATCGGGCTGGAAAAATTCATCCAGCTCTCCATCAAGTTCGCCACCCACATGCAGCTGTGCATCGAGGAGCACCAGGACCAGCCGTTATTCCCCACTACACTCTGCCGACCAGAGCCTGTCAGCCACCCAGAACCAGCCAGCGAGCCCATGAACCTGGAACACTCGGACCTCGCGACCACGGAGCGACAGCGAGAGCGGCAGAGGAGGCTGACCCAGAATCAGTGTTTCTATTGTGGCCGTTCGGGGCATTACATAGCGGAATGCCCCATCCAGCCGGCGTGATCAATGGTGAGTGTCCTACTACCGGTGCTAAATAAAATGAAGCCACTCACCATTGTAGTTTGTCTTACTACCACTGATTTGTGCCTTTCAGCCCATGCGCTCCTCGTTTCTGGGTCAGCGGGGAACTTCATCTCCGGGACCCTCTGCTGCCAGCTCTGCCTCAAAACCACCACCACCCCGAAGGTCTACCAGGTTCATGCCATAACCGGAAGGTATGTCACCTGGCGGGCCCTTTTCACCTCCAGGTCGGGGCTCTGCACACAGAAGAAATCTATCTGCTGGTTCTGGAGGACTCAACAGCTGACATTGTTCTGGGCCGCCCCTGGCTGGAGCAACATGACCCCATCCTTTCCTGGAAGACAGGAGAAATCATGAAGTGGGGAGAGCAATGTTTCAGGGGCTGCTTTCCTAACCTCCCCATTCCGGAATCCCCATGTCTCCACAAAGTCCCTGTCCATGCCACGTCCGTGGAAAGCCCCCTCGAAACCCGCACCACAAATATCCTGGCTGCTACTCCCGCTTCCAAGATGTTTTCTGTCCCAGGAAAGCCTCCAAACTACCCCCACATCGGCCATGGGACTGTGCCGTTGACCTTATTCCAGGTGAACCAGTGCCCAAAGGGAGGATCTATTCCCTCTCCATCCCAGAGGAGAAGGACATGGAAGAATACATTAAGGAGGCTCTATCCCAAGGCTATATTCGCCCGTCCACCTCCCCTGCTGCTTCAAGCTTTTTCTTTGTGGCCAAGAAGGACGGCGGCCTACGACCCTGCATTGACTACCGGGCCCTCAAGAAAATCACCGTCAAGTTCAGGTACCCCCTTCCTCTCGTCTCTTTGGCGCTGGAGCGCCTTTGCGGTGCCACTGTGTTCACCAAGCTGGACCTCCGCAACGCCTACAATCTTATCCGGATACGAGAGGGGGATGAATGGAAGACCGCTTTCGTGACCCCCACTGGCCATTACGAGTACTTAGTCATGCCCTACGGACTCGTCAACGCCCCCTCCGTGTTCCAGGATTTTATGCATGCGGTGCTCCGGGAGTTCCTTCACAAGTCGGTTCTGGTGTACATCGATGACATCCTGATCTACTTCCGGAGCATGGCCGAACACCGCCGGCAGGTTGAGGAGGTCCTGCAACGGCTATGAGACTACCACCTATTTCTCAAGGCCGAGAAGTGTGTCTTTCACCAGTCCTCCATACAGTTCCTAGGGTATGGTATTGACCACAGTGGCGTCCGCATGGATGAGGGGAAAGTAGCCGCTGACCGAAACTGGCCCATCCCCACATCTGTTAAAGGCCTTCAGAGATTTTTAGGCTTCGCGAACTAGGTATCAGCGATTTATCCGAAATTACAGCTCCATCACCAGCCCGCTCACCAGTCTTCTCCGAAATAAGCCCAAGTCACTAACCTGGAACCCAGCCACCTCGCAGGTCTTCGACACACTCAAAACCGCGTTCACCACCACTCCCCTCCTGGCTCACCCCAACCCCGAGCTTACATTCATCGTCGAAGTCGACGCCTCAACCACCGGAGTGGGAGCGGTTTTATCTCAGCAGCAGGGGAACCCCCGAACCCCATCTCCTGGCCAGAGGAGACGCTCCCCGAGCCAAGTGCTCCCACCGACACCCCGTCCGGATGCCCCAGAGGGCTACAGTTCATTCCACGAGCGCAACACACTGAGCTTATCCACTCCACGCATACATCTCTGGGCACTGGTCACCCCAGGATCAACGGAACCCTCTCGCTCCTAAAACAACATTTTTGGTGGCAGACGTCAAAAGGTACGTCCAAGGGTGCTGAGATGGCGCCATCTCCAAGAGCCCATGCCACTTATCATCTGGGAAACTTCTACCCCTGCCCGTTCCCAACCGCCCATGGTCACACCTAGGGGTGGACTTCATAACAGACCTGCCAGTCTCCGGGGGGTGTACGTGTGTCCTCGTAATCGTGGATCAATTTTCCAAGTCCTGCCGCTTAATTCCCCTGCCAGGGCAGCCCACAGCCATGGACACGGCAGAATGCCTTTTTAACCATGTGTTCCGCTACTACGGATTACCTGAGGACATAGTATCGGACAGGGGATCTCAATTCACCTCCAGAGTCTGGAGGGCCTTTTTCAAGCGCCTAGGTGTGACCATAAGTCTTTCCTCGGGTTACCATCCCCAGACGAACAGGCAGACAGAAAGAAAAATTCCGCTTTCTATGTACCTTCTGCCACGACCACCAAGAATCCTGGAGCCAGTTCTTAGGATGGGCCGAGTACGCACAAAACTCTCTGCGACAGCCCACCACCGGCCTTACCCCCTTTCAATGTGTGCTCGGCTACCAGCCTCCCCTGTTCCCGTGGGATGGAGAACCATCAGATGTTCCGGCCATAGATTACTGGTTCCGGGAGAGTGAGAGGGTCTGGGACTCAGCGCACCTACAGCTCCAAAGAGCTGAACGACAGTGGACCTTCGGCGGTCCCAGGCACCCGAATACCAACCAGGGCAGAAGGTCTGGCTGTCGACCTGGGACATCAGGATGCGCCTGCCCTGCAAGAAGCTGAGCCCCGGGTTTTCATTGGTCCGTTCACGGTCATCCAACAAATCAACCACATCACGTATCACCTGCAACTCCCCTCTGAGTACAAAATCCACCCAGTATTCCATGTTTCCCTGTTGAAACCTCACCACCCTTCTGTTTTTCCCTCCACAGAGCCTGGCGAACCCAAAGGGAAACCCCCCCCCCTTCCACTGATCATGGACGAGGAGTTTTTTGGTCAACGGGGAAAGGGGACAGGGCCCCCCGAAGAGCGATCGTGGGTTCCCAAGAACGACATCCTCGACCCCACTCTTCTTGAGGACTTCCAGGTCAGACACATCGATCGGCCAGCTCCACGGGGCAGAGGTCGACCACCACGACGTTGGGGTCTGCGGCCCCTCAGGAGCGGACCGTCGTTTGATGTTACAGACACGCCAGGCTCGCCATGCACACATTCACAGTGCACTCCCTCTCTGGAGTTCTAATCAACAACACCTGAGCACAATTACAACCCTCACTCACAGCACTATAAATACCACCACAGATCACTCTGCTCCCGTCCGATCTCGTTAACACTACCTTACGTTGCATGTTAACTGTTGGGTCTCTGATACTAATCTGTTTCCCGATATCTTTAGAGATCTCCGCTCTTTCAGACCACGCCGCGTCTCCAGCGCATACCCCGGGGTTCCGTACACATCCCGCTGGCTCCGCGCTTCACTCCCACAGCCACAATGGACAATGGAGTTTCATTTCTTTATTTCATTTTCTCTATTTTCCCTAGCTGTTGGGGCTTAATGTTTTAATTGTGCTGGTTACCATTTGTTTGTATATTGTTAGTTGCTTTATTTTGTCCTTTGTGCCATTTTCTGTTGTGTGTAGCTATTTAACCCATGTTGTTGGTCGCCCCTGGTGTTAACCATGTGCCAGCTACCAGAGCAGGAAAAGATAATTACTTGTTGAATAACTATCAGGGAGTTGATATAAGATTATTGTAGAGTTCTTTCTAACAGTTGTTTCTTACTTTTTCCTCCCTGGCTGGGTAGAAGCTGTGGGCTAAAAAGAGTAGCCGGATGACCAGTGGTGGAGCTTGCTTCCCTTATCTTGTGCTGTCGTTCATTCATGGTGTTTTCCCATGTGTATTTGGTGTGCTCACTTGTGGTGTGCCATCTCAGACCTCACCTTCCATTAGAGCAGCCTTTGGCTGTCATGGCCAGTCTGTGTGCTGCTTCAGAGACTGTGCTAGCTGGCAGCGTTGGTCTGGGATTCAGCCTATTTCCTGGGGGTAAATACCCTAGGTGATGTAGATGGTATTACATAGACTTCTGCAGAGCTGTACTATTTCAATGAGTATTTCTCTCCCCCCACTCTTGCCAGACCTTGTTATACTGTAGTGACTTTGGCTAACAATAATCATCTAAACAAATAAGAATTTGTTTGAACATGTGTGAGAAAGTGTAAGAGCATATTGTAATGAATTTTCAGAGGTAGAATTTTTCTATTAACATGATGCCAGTATGCTCAATCATAGATAATAATCCTCAAAGGTAAATTTAGCATTTAATCCTTGATGCCTATTTCACTAAGACAAATATTTTATTGAAAATTATAATATTTGATGAAGAGGCTTCTGTTTCATTCTAAATCCACATATCATAATAGTGGTGGGGCTACAGCTTACAGTGACAAACTGATCCACAAAATGACACGACAAGGTGCAGTGCTGCACAGAAACCTCATCACAACTCACTTCTTTAATTAAATAATACTTATATTTAACTGAGTAACAAATCCACACATTACAACTACTTTTGCATAGGAACCTAGATTTACATTTATCAAAAAAAAAAAATATAAAAATTTTTCTTGAGGCATAGTTAAAAAGAATATATCATCATCTTGTTTAACTGGTTGAAATGAACTCTAGATAATCCACCCTATGTACTTTAGCTCACATAGAAGAAAAACAATTAAAAGGAGCAGATTTGAAGGGTTCATGGGCATAGAGTGTTTTGGTGAACTAAGGTGTTTGGATGCGGTCACTCTCCCGCTCTCCGAACACTCCCATACACATTAAATCTGGGTGAAGCAGAACTCAGAGAAGGATGATTTTAGGACAGTGTATTTTATTGCTACTCATTTCATGTAAGTTTATTGTTTTTTCATGTGATGATTATTAGCATCATATCATTATAATATAACATTACATAGTTCTACTCTTCTCTTCCAGATTCTTATGGACAGTCCCTGACCTCCTCTGCTTCTGTGGTGAAGAGACCTGGAGGGTCGGTCACTCTGTCCTGTACTGTCTCTGGATTCTCAATGGGCAGCTACTACATGCACTGGATCCGTCAGAAACCAGGAGAAGGACTGGAGTGGATCAGGCATACTGATGATGGTACTAGCACTATATTCACTCAGTCACTGGAGGGCCAGTTCTCCATCACTAAAGACACCAATAAAAACATGCTGTACCGAACAGTGTCACAGTCACAACACTGACACAACAGACTGTAGAGCTGTACAAAAACTTACACAAGCACATCCTCATGAGCTGTAAATATTCCTTCAGCAGGAAGCTGCACCCCAGAGACATTTATTATGAAGAACAACATCCATTCACACTCAGCACTCAGATCTTCCTCTTTATTCCAATCTCTTATAGCAGATATTAATATTAATCTTCTTCTTCTTTCAGCTTTTCCCTTCAGGGGTCGCCACAGCAAATCATCTCTCTCCACCTATCCCTATCTTCTGCATCCTCAACACTTGCACCCACTAGCTTCATATCCTCATTAAGTCCATCCATATACCTCCTCTTCGGCCTTCCTCTTTGCCTCCTGCCTGGCAGCTCCATGTCCAACATTCTCCTATCAATATACTCACTCTCCCTCCTCTGAACATGTCCAAACCATCTTAATCTGGCCTCCCTAACTTTGTCCCCCAAACGTCCAACATGAGCTGTCCCTCTGATGTACTCGTTCCTAATCCTGTCCAATCTTGTCACTCCCAAAGAGAACCTCAACATCTTCAGCTCTGCTACCTCTAGCTCTGACTCCTGTCTCTTCCTCAGTGACACTGTCTCTAAACCATACAGCATGGCCGGTCTCACCACTGTCCTGTACACCTTCCCCTTGATTCTTGCTTTTATTTTCCTATCACACAGAACTCCCGACACCTTTCTCCACCCATTCCAACCTGCCTGCACTCGCTTCTTTACCTCTTTCCCACACTTTCCATTACTCTGGACTGTTGACCCCAAGTACTTAAACTCCTGTACCTTCTTCACCTCTTCACCCTGTAACCTTACTGTTCCACTTCCCTCCCTTTCATTCACACACATGTACTCAGTCTTACTACGACTGACTTTCATTCCTCTTCTCTCCAGCGCAAACCTCCACCTCTCCAGGTTTTCCTCCACCTGCTCCCTGCTCTCACTACAGATCACAATGTCATCTGCAAACATCATCGTCCAAGGAGACTCCTGCCTGACCTCCTCTGACAACTGGTCCATCACTATAGCAAACAGGAAGGGCTCAGAGACGATCCCTAATGCAGTCCCACCTCCACTTTGAACTCTTCTTTCTGACCTACAGCACACCTCACCACTGTCCTGCTCCTCTCATACATGTCCAGCACCACTCTGACATACTTCTCTGCTACTCCTGACTTCCTCATACAGTACCACAGCTCTTCTCTTGGCACCCTGTCATACACTTTCTCCAAGTCTACAAACACACAGTGCAACTCCCTCTGACCATCCCTATACTTCTCCATCAAAATTCTCAGAGCAAAAATTGCATCTGTTGTGCTCTTTCTGGGCATGAAGCCATACTGCTGCTCACAAAATTAGCACTAGGGAATATATAGGATAAATATGGTGGAAAATTAAAAAAAAAAATACAGAAATACAGAAAAGGTAATATCTGAATACAGTGGATACAGTGATTGGATTTGTATAAGATACAGTGATGTGGTATGAATGGAATGATGAATATACAGTGGTGTGAAAAAGTGTTGGCTCCCTTTCTGATTTCTTATTTTTTTGCATGTTTGTCACACTTTAATGTTTCAGATAATCAAACACATTTAAATATTAGTCAAAGATAACATAAGTAAACACATCATGCAGTTTTTAAATGAAGGTTTTTATTATTAAGGGAAAACAAAATCCAAAACTACATGGCCCTGTGTGAAAAAGTGTTTGCCCCCTAAGCCTAATAACTGGTTGGTCCACCCTTAGCAGCAACAACTGCAATCAAGCGTTTTCGATAACTTGCAATGAGTCTGTTACAGCACTTTGGAGGAATTTTGACCCACTCATCTTTGCAGAATTGTTGTAATTCAGCCACATTGGAGGGTTTTTGAGCATGAACCACCTTTTTAAGGTCATGCCACAGCATCTCAATCGGACTGAGGTCAGGACTTTGACTAGGCCACTACAAGTCTTCATTTTGTTTTTCTTCAGCCATTCAGAGATGGACTTGCTGGTGTGTTTTGGATCATTGTCCTGCTGCAGAACCCAAGTTCACTTCAGCTTGAGGTCACAAACAGATGGCCGGACATTCTCCTTCAGGATTTTTTGGTAGACAGCAAAATTCATGGTTCCATTTATCACAACAAGTCTTCCAGGTCCTGATGCAGCAAGACCATAACACTACCACCACCATATTTTACTGTTGGTATGATGTTCTTTTTCTGAAAAACGGTGTTACTTTTACGCCAGACGTAATGGGACACAGACCTTCCAAAAAGTTCAATTTTTGTCTCTTCAGTCCACAGAGTATTTTCCCAAAAGTCTTGGGGATCATCAAGATGTTTTCTGGCAAAACTGAGACGAGCCTTTATGTTCTTTTTGCTCAGCAGCGGTTTTCGTCTTGGAACCCTGCCATGCAAACCATTTTTGCCCAGTCTCTTTCTTATGGTGGGGTCATGAACACTCACCTTAACTGACGCAAGTGAGGCCTGCAGTTCTTTGGATGTTGTTGTGGGGTCTTTTGTGACCTCCTGGATGAGTTGTCACTTGATTGCAGTTGTTGCTGCTAAGGGTGGCCCAACCAGTTATTAGGCTTAGGGGGCAAATACTTTTTCACACAGGGCCATGTAGTTTTGGATTTTGTTTTCCCTTAATAATAAAAACCTTCATTTAAAAACTGCATGATGTGTTTACTTGTGTTATCTTTGACTAATATTTAAATGTGTTTGATTATCTGAAACATTAAAGTGTGACAAACATGCAAAAAAAAAAAGAAATCAGTTGTATTTATTGGTAAAACACATGTAGTGCAATTTTACTATTGTGCAATTGTGCATTAGTAAAGCTGAGGTAGTGGATGTTATGGCATAAGTCCAGAAAAGTCCAGGCTCTAGGTGTTCTCCTGGTTGAGGGCCTGAATGACCTGCAGGATGAAGCTGCTCCTCATTCTCTCTGTGTTATCCTTCAAGGAACAGAAGCACTTCCCTGAACTCATGAGAGAAAAGTGACCATTGTTGGGTTGACTGAGGTCTTTCACTATCTTCCTGGCCTTGGTCCAGCACAACTTGCTGTAGTCTCCAAGTCAGGGAGCTCAGTGTATGCTCAGCTGATTGCACCACCCTGTGTGGAGAGGTCAGGTTCTGCGTGATGTGAACACCTAGGTACCGGAAACTGTCCATTCTCTCCACTTGGCTCCCGTTGATCATGAGTGACTGGTAGTTCCCCTCCTGCTTTGTGCCAAAGTCCTCTATCAACTTCTTTGTCTTGCTGCTGTTCAGGAGATTGTTCTCTTGGTTTTTAATCTCCTCTAGACTGTCTTACTGTTGTAGTCTACCACACAATGATTCCTATGAATTTGTAGGGTATAAAAATCAAAAAGCTACATTTAGTAAAACATGTTCTTGAACATTTCCTAATGTGTTCATTAGATAAGTAAGGCATCTTCTAAAAATTATTTGACTTAGTTCCCTTTCTGATAGAGAAACAATCTGTTGTAGGGATTTACAAAGTACCTTATCATCCACTCATCACTGTACATGAGAGGCACACTGACAACAGACTCCAGAGCTGTACAATAATTTACACAACCACATCACCATGAGCTGTAAATATTCCCTCAGCAGGAATCTGCACCCCAGAGACATTTATTATAAAGAACAACATCCATTCACACTCAGCACTAAGATCTTCCTCTTTATTCCAATCTATTCTAGCAGTTATTAATATTAATAATAATAATAATCCCCATGTAATGTATCACATTTACATTATGATGTCTTTACTTATTTGACTTGAGGCAAATCAGCTCTAGGACAAAGTTTCTTATTGCTAGTTGTGACTATATACTGTACTATACATGCTTTTATTCCTCTTATTTGTGATACCAGCTGCAGGAACACTACAGGTCAATGATTAAGTTCCTGAATTTAGAAAAAAAGAGTCTGTTCAAAAGCACACAATCGGACGAGAGATTAAATGAAATGTACATGTTTTCTGCAGCATCATTACTACTAACTCCTAAATATAAAAATCATCTGTAGGGGGCAGCAGCACACTTGTTTTCAAGAAGGATTCATGAAACTATGAAATCTAACAGCTGAAGGATGTTTATGCAAATTCATCCTGTTATATAGAAAATCAGCCTCTTGCTCACCAGAAGTTTGTGTCACATGACTGCATCAAAGAGCTTGATGATGGGGCTGAGGGTCGCTCAGTATTACATCTTTGTTACTTTACTGTATATTTCTTCCCTCAGAATATCTTGACTGTGTTGATGGTGATCTTTGGTTATGTTTTATCTGCTAGGTGTCAGCAGTGATGAGATCAGACTGGACCAGTCTCCTGCTGTGGTAAAGAAACCTGGAGAAACTGTGAAGATCTCTTGTAAGATAAGTGGATATTCAATGACAAGCTACTACATACACTGGATACGACAGAAACCAGGGAAAGCTCTGGAATGGCTTGGCTGGATGGATACAGGCAATAATCAAGCAGAATACGCAGAGTCTGTGAAGAACCAGCTCACCTTTACAGAAGACGTCTCAGCAAGCACACAGTACTTAGAGGCCAAGATTCTGAGGACAGAGGACACTGCGGTTTATTACTGCTCCCGAGAAGACACAGTGACTGGATCTGAGGAAGCAGCTGTACTAAAACCATACACACATTTTCACACAGTGTTTCACAAGTCACATGTACTGTTATCATTTATCTATTATGTTCTATGGTTATTAAAAAGCTCAATTAGATTTTGTTTACAATTGATTATATTACAATTCAGAAAGAAATAAATGTGTATTAAAAACACTTTAATGTTTTCTTGAAATGTTGAAAATCTTACCAGCATTCAGACTCCCTAAAGACCAAGTGATACCATTTCTGATCATTATATCTGTACCTCTATACTGTAAGTTTGGCTTTAACAGCTTCAACAATGTTCATATTCTGGTTCTCTAAATGACTCTAAATAAAGTGCAGCTAAATTTCTCCGTCTGCATCTGCAGGTTTTATGTGTTCAGGAGTCCACAAGAGAACAAATGTCTGTGCTCTCACTAATAGACAACCAAAACTACTGGAATTAGAGGTGTAAGGATATATATACTGTAAATAAAAATGGAATTGCTTAATATTATGAGACAATAATCATGATAATGTATTCAGTCACTTGTTCATCTTTAGGAAGTGTTTTATTCGGGTCAGAGTGCTGGATCCAGAGTCCATTTCAGGAAAACTGAACATACACATGTTACACATTTACATGCTCATTCACACGAAATTTAGAGAAGACGAGTCACCTGTTTGATTCCTGATTCAATTTCTTGAAGTAGATCATTTTAGTCTTTTGAATAAGAAAGAAGAAGAAGTATAGAGAGAATAGTTTCACTCTCTAGCTGTTGATAGATATTAGATTTCAGCTTTACCTTCTGCTCACTAGAGATTACAATTCTTCTTCAGGATTTAAAAACACCTGATCTACAATCTTCTCAGTTATTTCTCTCTGGATTCATCATTTAAAGCCTCTAGAGGGCAGACTATACCAGAATGAACATCATGTTCGATTGCACGGTTTGATTATAATGTTAAATGTAGTTCATGCTGTTCAGAAAACACTGCTATATTTCACCACGTGAGAGTCGAATTTGACATGAGAATAATTTCTGTGTTAATGTAATTCTCTAGAGTGCAGCTTACACATGACTGATAAAGACATAAAGGATTGTTTATCTAATTATTATTATTTTCATGTATTATGGCAGAGATTCAGATGAATTTCAGGTAACTGGAAATAGATCAGTTTTCATTCTGATCATCACAGAAATTGTTAATTACCTCACAAAACATCCATATCATTAGTAATGATAAACAACTGAATTATTTTCCACATTAAATTGATATTGAGACAAAATGGGGTGTGAGTGTGATGAACAGCTGCAGAGCTGCACTCAACACAGCCTCTCTGGAATGTTTATGCAAATCTGCATCTCCTCTTGTAATATTAGCAGCGTGCTGATCTAGAGAGGAAACACTTCTCATTAGTCTTCCTTCAACACAAACATGTTTGCTTCAGCTCCACTGCTGCTGCTGGCTCTCGCCCCCTGTGAGTGTTTGGATTGAAGCTTTATTATTTCATCTGATCCTTTCAGTTCGACATGTCCACCTTTTCTTTTTCTCTTTTCACAGATGTGTTCTGTGCTACTGAGCTCATCCAGCCAGACTCACTGCTTATAAAGCCAGGAGAGACTTTAACCATCACCTGTAAAGTGTCTGGAGCTTCTATCACTGATAGCAGCAGCCACTTTGGAACAGCTTGGATTCGACAACCTGCAGGAAAAACTTTAGAATGGATCAATTTAATTTATTATAATGGCGTTATTCTTGAAAAAGATTCACTCAAAAACAAGTTTGTCATCTCTCGAGACACTTCCAGTAACACAGTGACCTTACGGGGACAGAACATGCAGACTGAAGACACAGCTGTGTATTACTGCGCTCGAAGACCACACAGTGACACGACAAGCTGCAGTGCTGCACAAAATCCTCATCACAATTCACTTCTTTAATTAAACAACTACATTTTACTGATTAACTAATCCTCACATTACAAAAACTTATAGTCTAAATACTTAGATAATTATTTAATAAAAACTAATACAAAATTCACTCAGTTCATTGTTATAAAGAATATGTTGCTGTTTGAAATGAAAAGTGTCTGAATGTCCAGTTAATATTGCACCTGCTTCACATGTTTGAAAGCAGTTTTTACTTCATATAACTGAGTTCAAATGATACTCACAATAATTCCTCCAATAATGTTGATTGAATACACAACATGACACAGAGAGAGATATTAGAGGAACAAAACATGCTACTGTATCCCATCACCCTGTCCTTGATTATTTTCCTATAACATCATGCCTCCATGTGTTTTATTCCTTCCTCAATCTGTCACTGAGATCTTCTGCTTCTGCTGTATTTTAGATAAAGTTCCAAGTTTTAATGTCTTTTGTGAAATGTGAAATTATTCTCAATACAAGACCAAGTTACTGTTGTCTAAAAGCCCTAAGAGGGCAGTCTGTGTGAACAAAACCATCTTTAACTGCTCAATAATACACATTCAGCTTCAGTTACAGTGATACACAGTGATGTATTAAAAAGACATGAGATCTAATGAGTAAAGAGCAGTGATGAACCTGACAGCATGAAACACACCCAGAGTCTTACAGGAAGCTTTTTCTCATCTCAGCTGTTCCTCTGTGAATGTTTTTATATCTCTAGTGGGCGTGTCATGCAAATGAAATCCTGCATTTGAACCATTTATACTGAAACATTCAGCCCAACAACATACCAGCAGTTTGTGTTCATTTACAGCAGCAGGAATCATTTTAATTCTTTGAGATGGGACTAGGCAGTGTTTTGAGTTACTTTACTCTAGCAATCTTCATTCAATGTTAGTATTATTATTTATTTATGTAGAAAAACAATTTTTCATACTTTTTTTTAAAAAACTTTAACACTTATCTTTGTGTGTTCTTGCAGATTCCTGCAGTCAGACACTGATCCAGTCTGATCCAGTGATCATCAAACCTGATCAGTCTCATAAACTGACCTGCACAGCCTCTGGATTAGACTTTAACTACTACATGGCTTGGATCAGACAGGCGCCTGGAAAGGGACTGGAATGGGTTTCAACTATAACACATGACAGTAGTAGCAAATATTACTCCAGTGCAGTTCAGGGCCGCTTCACCATCTCCAGAGACAACAGTAAGAAGCAGGTGTATCTGCAGATGAACAGCATGAGGACAGAAGACACTGCAGTTTATTACTGCGCTCGTGACACACAGTGATACTTCCCCTTAGACATCAGTACAAAAACACATACTTGCTATAGTCACATGACAAACCCACATTTTCAGAAGCTGTGGATTCATGGAGGTCAAACAACCAAAATATTTTGATTCTCTCTGACTTACATGTTACACTTGATGATTTTTACTGGATTGTTCTAAATATTCCCTTAATATATATTAACTAATATTGATTTCCAAATTGATTGATTAGTTAAACCAATAGATTTACTATTTTTACCACTGATACTGTATCTGAGTGCTTTCTCTCTTTTAAACTGTACTGATAAAAATGCTCCACTTCTGAAATCCTACTTTGTTTTTTTTGTTGCTCCAAGTGAGATGCTTTTTATTGACAGCCATAAGATTATAATATTTTTCCCATAAATGACTCATTCTAGATCATTTGTAAAGAGGATTTTTGTGCCTCTAGAGGGCAGTCTGTACAAACTCAACCACACAATCATTACATAAAGCGTCTTAGTAACCTGTGTTTATCAATACATTCTATTGTCTAATTTTATACAAATGCCTGATTAAAACTTTTATATGAAATGTGAATTTGTATGATGTTGCAGTGTATAAACACATACTTTAGTATTTTCTTTCATACAGAGAAAGTCTTATTAAAAATGATTTAAAGTACAGTGGATAATTACAGGTTCTCTGCTTCTAATAAATAGCGAGAGTGAAACATTTAGTTGTCGATTTTCTACACAGAACTTTATAATCATCCACACATCTATACAGTGAGCAGCGTGTTGTTGTGGATTGAACACCTCCATAATGATCATGGACACTCCCTATTCAAATAGAGTCGTGTATAAACAGCATGTTCTTGGCTGCTCTAGTTTCCAGTGAGCTCTGTGATAGATAACACTCCCATACACTTTAAATCTGGGTGAAGCAGAACTCAGAGAAGGATGATTTTAGGACAGTGTATTTTATTGATACTCATTTCATGTAAGTTTATGTTTTTTTCATGTGAAGATTATTAGCATTATTTCATTATAATATAACATTACATAGTTCTACTCTTCTCTTCCAGATTCTTATGGACAGTCCCTGACCTCCTCTGCTTCTGTGGTGAAGAGACCTGGAGAGTCGGTCACTCTGTCCTGTACTGTCTCTGGATTCTCAATGAGCTACTGGATGGGCTGGATCCGTCAGAAACCAGGACAAGGACTGGAGTGGATCGGGCGTATTGACACTGGCACTGGCACTATATTCGCTCAGTCACTGCAGGGCAGTTCTCCATCACTAAAGACACCAATAAAAACATGCTGTACCTAGAAGTGAAGAGTCTGAAAGCTGAAGACACGGCAGTTTATTACTGTGCACGAGACTCACACTGACACAACAGACTCCAGAGCTGTACAAAAACTTACACAAGCACGTCCTCATGAGCTGTAAATATTCCCTCAGCAGGAAGCTGCACCCCAGAGACATTTATTATAAAGAACAACATCCATTCACACTCAGCACTCAGATCTTCCTCTTTATTATTCTCTTATTATCCTCTTTAGCAGTTATTAATATTAGTAATCCCTGTAGTGCAAAAGTCTACTTATTTGACTCGAGGCAATTCAGCTCTAGGACAATGATTCTGATGACTAGTTGTGACTATATACTGTACTATACATGCTTTTATTCCTCCTATTTTTGATACCAGCTACAGGAACACTACAGGTCAGTGGTTAATTCCTGAATTTAGAAAAAAAGAGTCTGTTCAGCATTACACAATCGGACGAGAGATCAAATGAAATGTACATGTTTTCTGCAGCATCATTACTACTAACTCCTAAATATAAAAATCATCTGTAGGGGGCAGCAGCACACTTGTTTTCAAGAAGGATTCATGAAACTATGAAATCTAACAGCTGAAGGATGTTTATGCAAATTCATCCTGTTATATAAAAAATCAGCCTCTTGCTCACCAGAAGTTTGTGTCACACGACTGAATCAAAGAGCTTGATGATGGGGCTGAGGGTCGCTCAGTATTACATCTTTGTTATAATGTTAACCAAGGTACCTGAGACTTCTTTGCTGTATATTTCTTCCCTCAGAATATCTTGACTGTGTTGATGATGATCTTTGGTTATGTTTTATCTGCTAGGTGTCAGCAGTGATGAGATCAGACTGGACCAGTCTCCTGCCTGTGGTAAAGAAAACCTGGAGAAACTGTGAAGATCTCTTGTAAGATAAGTGGATATTCAATGACAAGCAACGACATGCACTGGATACGACAGAAACCAGGGAAAGCTCTGGAATGGCTTGGCTGGATGAATACAGGCAACAATCAAGCAGAATACGCAGAGTCTGTGAAGAACCAGCTCACCTTTACAGAAGACGTCTCAGCAAGCACACAGTACTTAGAGGCCAAGAGTCTGAGGACAGAGGACACTGCAGTTTATTACTGCGCCCGACAAGACACAGTGACTGGAGCTGAGGAAACAGCTGTACTAAAACCATACATACATTGTAACTGAAGTTTGTTTGTAATTCATAAACACAGTCTGCATCTATTTCCTGCTCCAATAATCCATAAATGTATCTGGATATAACCCTAAAATGGGTGTGGCCTAATGAAGTTTTTTATTTATTTATACACAAACCCTAATACTATACTCCTGGAAACATTGGGGAAAAGCCCACAGGTAGAACTGGTAAAGAAGCAACATGTAAATATCTTTGCACCTATTGAGGGCTGTATCTCACTTCTACTGAACTAAAACTTGCTTTTCTTTAGAATTTAAAAACACATGATCTAGAATCTTCTCAGCTACTTCTCTCTGGATTCATCAGTTAAAGATCCTTTCAGGTCGTCATGTCCACCTTTTCTTTTTCTCTTTCACAGATTCTGTGTTTTAGAATGGATCAAGAGCATTTATTATGATGGGGATATTTATCAGAAAGATTCACTTAAAGACAAGTTTGTCATCTCTCGAGACACTTCCAGTAACACTGTGACCTTACGGGGACAGAACATGCAGACTGAAGACACAGCTGTGTATTACTGTGCTCCTCATCCACACAGTGACACGACAAGCTGCAGTCAAGCTGACACAAAAACCTCATCACAATTCACTTCTTTAATTAAATAACTACATTTTACCGAGTAACTAATCCCCACATTACAAACACTTGTAATAAGAATAGATTTGAGTACAGAAATAAAAAAAGTTGTTATGTTGTAAGACTATGAACATGCTATGTAATAGTCTAGTTCTAACACTATAGTTGTACATAGTGATATAATTTAAAATCATTAAGCAAAAGTGAATGTAACAATTAAACAGACAACATGTAAAGAATGAGGAGCCCAGGTCTACACAAGTAAACATGAAGATTCAGAAGTAAGTCTAATCAAACAGAATCGACAGAACTTATTTTCCTGGTGCCCAGCAAGACCGTGTGCTCCAAGATTATCTGCACACACACACAATACAGTTGGCTTTACGTAATGTCCTAAAGCTTCCACAAACAAACCATCTTGCTCTAGAGCTTTTAACCCTTTTATCAAAGGTTCCAGAAATTTGTCATAGCCAAATGTGTTAAAATCAACACTTTTTCCTAAACCAGATAACTGGATTGATGTTAAAGTCATCTACATAAAAGGCTAAACTTAGTTTAACATTGTCTTCTGTAACAAATCCACTTTCCCTATAGTACTTTCCATCTTGAAATGAACTGTACTGTCCAGGTAGATGTTCATGTGTGAATTCAATGTTATTTAAAAAGTTGTCTTGATTTAACAAGGTTTCAGGCAACCGAATGACAGATACATGAACAAACACTTCTTTATGAGCATGCTTCGTTATCAACACTCTCTGAGACTGTCTGTAATACAGGTCGAAAGTCCTTTAATGTATGATTTCTATGATTTCTGCTACTATGAGAGCTGAAGGTTGGGAGATTGTTTGTTTTAAATCCACATCCTTTAAAGAGACACTGAATTGTTTCTCTGTGTTTCAGATGATCTTGGTGAATGAAAAACCTTTTCTCAGTACAGATCTCTCAGAATTCACAGTTCACAATTAAATGTTGAAAGTTCTCGACTGACTGTGTCAGTGTTGTGGTGTGATTTAGATAAGTGGGATCTTAAAGCACCTGCAGTATTAAAGGCACAAATGCAGTCTGTATAGGCATACACACATCTTTTCAAAGGGTTCTTGATGAAGGGTTTTGTTCCTTTAGTGAAAAAAAGAAGCAGATGCTTTCAATTATTCCATCATTCACAAAGGTTTTGAAACAGACAATTTGTTTGGATGAGCTCCTGACTGTTTTTATAATTTTTTCTAATAAAATATTAATCTAAGAAATTATTTCTTTCATTAAATTCACTTTCTATTAGACACACAGATGAAAAATGACAGTTTCTAAACAGACAGAATGTTCTTCTGGGTGTTACAGTGATACACAGTGATGTATTAAAAAGACATGAGATCTAATGAGTAAAGAGCAGTGATGAACCGGACAGCATGAAACACACCCAGAGTCTTACAGGAAGCTTTTTCTCATCTCAGCTGTTCCTCTGTGAATGTTTTTATATCTCTAGTGGGCGTGTCATGCAAATGAAATCCTGCATTTGAACCATTTATACTGAAACATTCAGCCCAACAACATACCAGCAGTTTGTGTTCATTTACAGCAGCAGGAATCATTTTAATTCTTTGAGATGGGACTAGGCAGTGTTTTGAGTTACTTTACTCTAGCAATCTTCATTCAATGTTAGTATTATTATTTATTTATGTAGAAAAAACATTTTAATAATTTTTCATACTTTTTAAAAAAAATTTTAACGCTTATCTTTGTGTGTTCTTGCAGATTCCTGCAGTCAAACACTGATCCAGTCTGATCCAGTGATCATCAAACCTGATCTGTCTCATAAACTGACCTGCACAGCTTCTGGATTAGACATTGGTAGCTACTGGATGGCTTGGATCAGACAGGCGCCTGGAAAGGGACTGGAATTTGTTGCAATTATCGAGTATGATAGTGATAGGAAATATTACTCCAGTGCAGTTCAGGGCCGCTTCACCATCTCCAGAGACAACAGTAAGAAGCAGGTGTATCTGCAGATGAACAGCATGAGGACAGAAGACACTGCAGTTTATTACTGCGCTCGTGACACACAGTGATACTTCCCCTTAGACATCAGTACAAAAACACATACTTGCTATAGTCACATGAGAAGTTCTCATTGTCTGGACATTTATCCTGATGTAATATTTATTTAATTCCCTGAATGTATGTAATATATATTGCATAAATTCACATTGATAGACTGAAAACTATGGAAGCTGTTGTTCACAAAGCTAGGAAATTGAGCTCAGTGCCATAATCATTGAGATTAATATTGATTTCTCAATTAACTGATTGGTTAAACCACTAGATTTACTATTTTAGCACTGATACTGTATCTGAGTGCTTTCTCTCTTTTAAACCATCTTTAATCATTTTTATTGTTGCTCCACATGATACTTTTTTTTCTGACAGAAAGAAAATTATAATCCTTTTCTCCTAAATGACTCATTCTAGATCTGGATCATTTGGAAACAGGACTGTTGTGCCTCTAGAGGGCAGTCTGTACAAACTCAACCTTCTCAGTCTGTTTCCATCTGTACATTTAGACAATCTCTCCTTTCACTGTTATAACTGCATCCAGCATCATGACACTCAGATTAAACTCAATGACATGAAGCGTCTTACTGACCTGTGTTGTGTTCATCAGTATATAAGGTTCTTAGTTATGGAAACACTGATTTCTGTGGAAAATTCATATGAAGTCAAACTAGGGGGATAATTGATTGTCAGATTTTACACAAATAAACACCTCATTAAACTTTTGATTAATTTATAGCTTACACATATCAATTTTCATAATCCCAGGATCCTCAAGCATACAGTACATGACAATTATTATTATATATTTAATATTTATTCCTTGTTGCCTATTTCATTGAGACTCTAAGTTTTTTGGAAGGAAATTAAAGTATTTGAAGAAGAAGCTTCTATTCTATTATAAACCCACACATCCTCCATCAGATGAATCTCCTCCTCATGATTTAATACATTTCAGATACATTCTCCTCCCATCATCAGCAGATAAACAAATCCAAGCATCAGAGCTGGATCTCACTCTATTTATATGATGTGATGGTGTCTGTTAAACTTTGGAGAACAGAGAAGACTCCAGTACAAACAACACACACCATGTTCTCTACATCTCTACTGCTCCTGCTGGCAGCTGCTTCTTGTGAGTGCTTTATCAAATTCATTCATTTACTAGATGAAGAATAAAGGTGCAGCATATATTGTGTGAGATATCACCATGTGTTTTCCTCCACAGATGTGCATGGTGAGGAACTGACTCAGCCTGCTTCCATGACAGTCCAGCCAGGCCAGAGTCTCTCCATCCACTGCAAGGTTTCATATTCAGTTACGAGCTATCGTACAGATTGGATCCGACAACCTGCAGGAAAAGCTCTGGAGTGGATTGGAGAAATCAGTAGTGGTGGGAGTACAGGTTACAGTGACAAACTGAAAAATAAGTTCAGCATCTCCAGAGACACTTCTACTAACACAATAACAATTGGAGGACAGAACATGCAGACTGAAGACACAGCTGTGTATTACTGCGCTCGTTACCCACAGTGAGACAAATAAACAACATCCCTGTACAAAAACTCCAAGTACACTGAAACAGTGCTAGCTCCCAACATCCTCCTTCATTAGAAAATAAATAATAATGATAACAATTCTGACTGCAGCACCAGAGCATCATGGGAAATTTAATTCAGTATCTGATTACAAACTGAATTGATTAGACTCATGATCATTTCACTCTGATGCACAGCTATCAATATCTGACATTCACTGTGTGAGGAAATCACACTTACAGCAAGCTTTTACAACACACATCCATTTTCATTTTCCATCACATTTAATGAAATATTACATTTTTACAGACAGAAATGAAAGGAAAATGTTAAAAAAAATTCTAAACATTTGAACAGTTGTGCAAATTATGTTCCATTTTTATTAACAGTCCAGCTGAAAAAGTTTACTCAACCTTTGGTCTTGAACTGTATACTGTATATTTAAACTGCACACACATTACACATGTTTGAACATTATACTTTTCTTTAAGCTTTAAGGTCTGTGACGGTCACTCTTTCTTTATTCACACAACATCTCCCCAACATTGTGATGTTTAAAGGACTGAGAGTGTGTCATAAATATAAGAACATGTTCTCCTGGGATTTACATCAAAGTCATAAACTCTAACTACAGCATTGTTATGAAGCTAAGACATTACAGCTCCATTATATCAGTGTCTCATTAAACCAGGCTGCTTCATCCACACTGTTTGATAAAATACATAGTAAATAAATAGGAAGTAACTAACAATTTGTGGATGTGTTTGTTTTTACATTTTCAGGAAATGCCTCATGTCTTCCGAAAGCCCAAACACTTACATGCCAATCAAAGCAGTTAATCAGACTGCAAATTTGTAAGTGTTTTATAGAGAGTATTCACCTCATGCAGTTGTGGTAGTTTCATGTATATGTGTGCAATAAGTGTAATAATTATATAATAATTATTACACTATTAATAGTTATAATTATATAATAATTAAAAGGATTAATAGGAAATCCTGCATCCTAAAGTGTATCATGGCAGGAAAAGAAATATTGATTACAAATTGGTGAAACTGGAGACTCTATAAATGCTTTGGTTCAATCAGGTGTGTATGGAGTAGGGAAAACTGTTGAATAAAGTGAGCAGAGACAACAAGTCCTCTTCCGTGCATATAAATAAAATAGTATGACGCTTATGATTAAAACATAATGTGAGAAATTTGCATGTTAGTCTGAGTCTCCTCCCTTTCTCACATCAAGTCAGGAACTGAGACATAATAAAAAGCTTTGTGAACTGTGGAGACTCAAGATTAGTAGCTGTACCTGGTGCCACTCCAATCACCATGAGCTCCATCTGTCTCCTGCTGTTTCTGACAGCTGTATCCTGTAAGTACAGATCTCACTCACTAAAATGTATCTTCTGTTTCATTGTGCATCTCTTACAGATATGAAAAAGTATTGACTGTATTATAAAATACAGCATTTGACCTTGTGCTGCTCTTTACAGGTGTGGATTCGGTTGAATTTACTCAGTCAGATAATATAGTGGTACGACCTGGAGAGGTGTTTACCATCTCCTGTAAATTCTCTGGGTTTTCAATATCCAGCTACTGTCCACACTGGATTCGACAAACACCATCCAAGACTTTGGAATATATTGGATATGTGTGTAGCAGCAGCTCGAATGTAAAGGACTCACTCAAGAACAAAATCAGTTTCTCTGCGGACGTCTCCAGCAGCACGGTGTTTTTAAAGGGGCAAAACTTTCAGACGGAGGACACAGCTGTGTATTACTGCACACGACAGTCACAGTCATTCAGAGTACTGGTGCAGCTGTACAAAAACCAAGGGTCATGTGTGGAGCTCCCTTTAGTCTGCATTTAGACACATCCTATGATGAACATTGGACAAAGATCTGACTGAAGATTGAATATTGTATTTTAGACCTTTGTGTGGTTGCTTGATTTACCAGGGAATAAAATAAAATTGTTGAAATTCTGTATATCCTAGCACATACAGTATTAGTCCTGCACAGGTGATGCATAACATGCTACTTAACTCACAGTCATTCTACTAAATTTTAGTTTGTAGTTTATTTATTATTACATTTAAATAGATGTGTGTTGACCTGGAAAGGACTTCATGTGTTCAACATTGTCTAGTATAAATAAAGCTGAAAACTACAGACTTTCTGTTCCTAAAGTATATTTCTCTTTTGCATGTCTCTCAACCTCAAATAAAGTTCTAGCTTTTCAACATTTCATTCTGATTATGGTGCAAAAGCATCGCAGACAATTTCACATCCAGTATCAGATTACAATCTGAACTGATTAAGCTGATGTACATTTCGTTATGACTGTGTAACTATTGCTATATAACCAACCAGCAACTTGATCAGAGTGTGCAATCACTGAAAAGAAATGCAATGCACTGAAAATACAGTGCAATCACTGTAATGAAATGGCCTGCTTCCATGACAGTCCAGCCAGGCCGGAGTCTCTCCATCCACTGCAAGGTTTCATATTCAGTTACAAGCGATTATACACCATCAGTCATTATCAGACAAGTATTGATTTATTTTTAATAATTTAGGATTATTTGTGCTACATATTACCATATTTAAACCAGATATGAAGCATTTTATGAAAACAGATTAAAAATAGATTTTATCCTCCTTTATCCCTCAGTCATTATCATGATGGTGTGAAACCTTGGTTTGAGTTTTACAGATTAATTGATTAAGTGAATGCTTTAATTTCTTCTGCAGGTGAAAAATGTTGACATTTCATATTATGGGTTTATTTGAAACACTGAAGGCCAAAACATATTAGAGAAATCCTCTCAAAGTCTACTGGATAAAGGGTTTTTCTCCTTGAGGTTTATTCAAAACGTATAAGTAAAAAAAGAGAAGCAGATGATTTAAATTATTCCATCATTCACAAAGATTTAATAACAGACATGTTGTTGGCATGAACTCCTGACTAAATGAATCAGTGATGATTTGTGACCTGAATTATTTCTTTAATTAATTTCACTTTCTATTAGACACACAGATGAAAAAATAACAGTTTCTAAACAGACCAGAATGTTCTTCTGGGTGTTACAGTTTAGAGACTGAAAGTCATTTACATACAAAAATGAACTTACTTATTCAGTTTTAAATAAATATAAAGTAACTTAAGCACCAAAGAACATTTTTCACTGTGGTTATAAAACATGTAGAAGATCAGCATAACAATATGTAAATGAATATGTAAAATGTTTCCCTTACATCTACATATAGAGAAATATCAGCCACGGTCACTGTGGGCTCTGGAGAGTTTAGCACTGCTTTTAGATAAAAGATGTTCCTTTCAGTTCTGCTGCTGCTGGCAGCTTCATCCTGTGAGTTTCACTTCAGTAATGAACTCAGAGCTGCTAGTAAATTACTGCAGTTATAACCTACTGTACATACATTTTGGACTGAAATTGTGACATCTCTTTTTTTCAGATGTGGAATGTGCAGTAGAGCTCACTCAGGACACCTCAGTGATGTTAAAGCCTGGAGATTCTTTAACCCTCAGCTGTAAAGTATCCGGTTACTGATTTAAACTAATTTAAGCACCAAAGAACATTTTAAGAAACATGTGAATTTATTATTAGCACTGAGAGTAAAGAACAACCTCCATCATAAAGACCTGGTTATAACTGACCACTGATTCATTTGATTAAGAACTGTTGCCATCACCCACCCACCATTTACCATAAACCAACCCCTGTTTTCAATCATCTAACCCAGACCTGGGCATTTTACTAACCCCGGGCCACAGCTTGCCATTTGGCTGTCCCTGTCCAGCCCATGTGAAATTAGAAATCAAATGTAAAACATGTCTATGTCATGCACACCATACAATTGCATTGCTTTTATTTTAAAGGTGACTGTCTTCTTCTTCTTCTTCTTTCGGCTTTTCCCTTCAGGGGTCGCCACAGCGAATCATCTCTCTCCACCTATCCCTATCTTCTGCATCCTCAACACTTGCACCCACTAGCTTCATATCCTCATTAATTCCATCCATATACCTCCTCTTTGGCCTTCCTCTTTGCCTCCTGCCTGGCAGCTCCATGTCCAACATTCTCCTACCAATATACTCACTCTCCCTCCTCTGAACATGTCCAAACCATCTTAATCTGGCCTCCCTAACTTTGTCCCCCAAACGTCCAACATGAGCTGTCCCTCTGATGTACTCGTTCCTAATCCTGTCCAATCTTGTCACTCCCAAAGAGAACCTCAACATCTTCAGCTCGGCTACCTCTAGCTCTGACTCCTGTCTCTTCTTCAGTGACACTGTCTCTAAACCATACAGCATGGCCGGTCTCACCACTGTCCTGTACACCTTCCCCTTGATTCTCGCTGATATTTTCCTATCACACAGAACTCCTGACACCTTTTTCCACCCATTCCAACCTGCCTGCACTCGCTTCTTTACCTCTTTCCCACACTCTCCATTACTCTGGACTGTTGACCCCAAGTACTTAAACTCCTGTACCTTCTTCACCTCTTCACCCTGTAACCTGACTGTTGCACTTCCCTCCCTTTCATTCACATACATGTACTCAGTCTTACTACGACTGACTTTCATTCCTCTTCTCTCCAGCGCAAACCTCCACCTCTCCAGGTTTTCCTGCACCTGCTCCCTGCTCTCACTACAGATCACAATGTCATCTGCAAACATCATTGTCCAAGGAGACTCCTGTCTGACCTCCTCTGACAACTGGTCCATCCCCATAGCAAACAGGAAGGGGCTCAGAGCCGATCCCTGATGCAGTCCCACCTCCACTTTGAATTCCTCTGTCTGACCTACAGCACACCTCACCACTGTCCTGCTCCTCTCATACATGTCCAGCACCACTCTGACATACTTCTCTGCTACTCCTGACTTCCTCATACAGTACCACAGCTCTTCTCTTGGCACCCTGTCATACACTTTCTCCAAGTCTACAAACACACAGTGCAACTCCCTCTGACCATCCCTATACTTCTCCATCAAAATTCTCAGAGCAAAAATTGCATCTGTTGTGCTCTTTCTGGGCATGAAGCCATACTGCTGCTCACAAATTTCCACTACCTTCCTTAACCTAGCTTCCAGTACTCTTTCCCATAGCTTCATTGTATGGCTCATCAACTTTATCCCCCTATAGTTGCTGCAACTCTGCACGTCACCCTTATTCTTAAAGATCGGCACTAACACACTTCTTCTCCATTCCTCAGGCATCTTCTCACTCTCTAAAACCCTGTTGAACAAACTAGTCAAAAATTCCACAGCTGCCTCTCCTAGACACTTCCAGACCTCCATCGGGATGTCGTCAGGACCAACTGCCTTTCCACTTTTCATCCTCTTCAAAGCCTTCCTGACTTCATCCTTTCTAATCTTATCTACTTTCTGTTCCACAGAGTTCACCCCTTCTACTCTTTTTTCCCTCTCATTTTCCTCATTCATCAGCTCCTCAAAGTATTCCTTTCATCTCCTCTGTACACACTCCTCACTTGTGAGCACCCTTCCATCTCTATCCTTAATGACTCTAACTTGCTGCACATCCTTCCCATCTCGATCTCTCTGCCTAGCTAACCTGTACAAGTCCTTCTCTCCTTCTCTAGTGTCTAACCTAGTGTACAACTCGTCATATGCCTTCTGCTTGGCCTTAGACACCTCCCTCTTCACTCTGCGCTGTAACTCCTTGTATTCCTGTCTATTCTCTTCAGTCCTGTCCATGTCCCACTTCTTCTTGGCTAACCTCTTCCTCTGGACACTATCCTGAACTTCCTCATTCCACCACCAAGTCTTCTTATCTTCTTTACTCCTTCCAGATGACACACCCAGCACCTTTCTCCCTGTCTCCCTGATCACTTCTGCTGTAGTTTCCCAGTCATCTGGCAGCACTACCTGACCACCCAGAGCCTGCCTCAACCTCTGTCTAAATTCCTCACAACATTCCTCCTTTTTCAGCTTCCACCACTTGGTTTTCTTCTCTATCTCTATCTTTGACCTCTTCGTCTTACAGACCATCAAAGTCATCCTACACACCACCATCCTATGCTGTCTGGCTACACTCTCTCCCACTACCACTTTACAGTCACTAATCTCTTTCAGATTGCCTCTTCTACATAGGATGTAGTCTACCTGTGTTCTCCTACCTCCACTCTTGTAAGTCACTCTATGCTCCTCCCTCTTCTGAAAATAAGTGTTAACCACACCCATGTCCATCCTCTTAGCAAAGTCCACTACCATCTGTCCTTCTAGGTTCCTTTCCTTAACTCCAAACTTGCCCATCACCTCCTCATCACCTGTGTTCCCCTCACCAACATGTCCATTAAAATCCGCTCCTATCACCACTCTCTCACCCGTGGGAATACTCTCCATCACCTCATCTAATTCACTCCAGAATCTCTCTTTCTCCTCTAACTCACAACCTACCTGTGGGGCATAACCACTAACAACATTCAACATCACCCCTTCGATCTGTAACTTCAGACTCATCACCCTGTCTGACACTCTCTTCACCTCCAGGACATTCCTCACAAACTCCTCCTTCAGGACCACACCTACCCCATTTCTCTTACTATCCACACCATAATAAAACAGCTTGAATCCTGCTCCTATACTATGAGCCTTGCTACCCTTCCACCTGGTCTCCTGTACACACAGTATATCCACCTTCCTTCTCTCCATCATATCAGCCAGCTCTCTACCCTTTTCCCCGTCATAGTACCAACATTCAGAGTT
>JAUCMX010000016.1:20926911-20943313 GCA_033459395.1 Hemibagrus guttatus | reverse complement strand
GGTTTCTCTAATGTTATAGCCTTCAGTGTATCACTTTAAACATAAATATAAACTGTGACCATTTCAAACACAAGACAAAGAAAGTAATGAATTAAATTCCCTTAATCAATTAATATTTAAAACTCAAACCTAGCAGAGGTGTCACATTATCATGATAATGATTGAGGAATAAAGGAGGATAGAATGTATTTTTTCTTTTTATTCTTTTTTAAAATAAAATGATAAATATCACGTACAAATATGGTAATATGTAACACAAATAATCCTAAATTATCAAAAATCTATCAGATTTTTTGTCTGATAATGAGTGATAGTGAGGGAGTCTCATACAGAATACAGTTTGTGGAGTCATTTTTTTTCACTTTATTTGTTGAGCTCTGCTGCCTCCTTCAGTTGTTTCAATGATTGCACCTCACACTGTGAGAACAGACTGTTTTGTTAAACACAACACACTGCTGGAAACATGCTGTATTATTCCTGAATCCACTCAGTAAATGCTGATTCCAACTGTTGGTTAAAAATCCTGTAAAATGAAGGGATTAATAATGGTTCAGAATGAACACTCTTTCAGTAATGTTTTGTATTTTATTTAAAAATGACTTTGTGTAACTTTTAAAATGCTGCAAATGATTAAGACTTTAATCAAACAGAAGAAAGTGAAAGTGTGACTGAGATGATTTATTAGTTGCATTGAGAGGATGTGTGTAACATGTCTCATAAGGTTTTTGTAAGAGGAATCCACTATTCTGTCTCACTGGGGTGTAACGAGCGCAGTAATACAAAAGCTGTGTCTTCAGTCTGCATGTTCTGTCCTCCAATTGTTATTGTGTTAGTAGAAGTGTCTCTGGAGATGCTGAACTTATTTTTCAGTTTGTCACTGTAAGCTGTACTCCCATCACTTCTGATGAGTCCAATCCACTCCAGAGCTTTTCCTGCAGGTTGTCGGATCCAAGTTGTATGATAGCTCGTAACTGAATATGAAACCTTCCCAGTGGATGGAGAGACTCTGGCCTGGCTGGACTGTCATGGAAGCAGGCTGAGTCATTTTCCCTCACCATGCACATCTGTGGAGGAAAACACATGGTGATATCTCACACAATATATGCTGCACCTTTATTCTTCATCTAGTAAATGAATGAATTTGATAAAGCACTCACAAGAAGCAGCTGCCAGCAGGAGCAGTAGAGATGTAGGGGAACATGGTGTGTGTTGTTTGTACTGGAGTCTTCTCTGTTCTCCAAAGTTTAACAGACACCATCACATCATAAAAATAGAGTGAGATCCAGCTCTGATGCTTGGATTTGTTTATCTGCTGATGATGGGAGGAGAATGTATCTGAAATGTATTAAATCATGAGGAGGAGATTCATCTGATGGAGGATGTGTGGGTTTAAAAATGGGGAGTTTAAAAAACCTAACTAACAAAAAGATTTTATATTTGGAACATTCTCTTCTTCCCACAATGTTAATTTTTTTTTTCCCTTGGGTTCCTCCATCCATCCATTATGTGCTCTCAAACTGTATATAATGTGAATTGGATGGGATAGATTTCTAAAAAAATTCAGTATAAACTGTAAAGTTTTACAGATATTAGAATAAATATCACATGTATGTTTAATGGTCTAAACTCTTATGGTACAACCTAGCTACATAATCATAGAGAAATGGACATCACCCTAATCAGTTTGTAAGCTGATTCTGGACATCAAATTGTCTGCAATGCTTCTGCACCACAATCAGAATGAAATGTTGAAAAGCTAGAACTTTATTTGAGGATGAGGAACATGCAAAAGAGAAACATACATCAGGAAAGGAAAGTCTGTAGTTTTCAGCTTTATTTATACTAGACAATGTTGACCACATGAAGTTTTTTTTCCAGGCCTATAACTGTATAAAGATTGTGAGTTAAGTATCATGTTATGTGTACACTGCTACTGTATGTGCTTGAATATACAGAATTTCAACAATTTTATTTTATTCCCTAGAAAATTCAATATTTCCTGGATATTGAAAACCCAGAGAATTTCCCAGGAGATGGTAAACCCCCTCTCCGGGTCGTACCACTATATTATCTGACTGAATAAATTCAACCGAATCCACACCTGTAAAGGGGCAGCACAAGGTCAAATGCTGTATTTTATAATACAGTCAGTACTTTTTCATATCTGTAAGAGATGCACAATGAAACAGAAAATACATTTCAGTGAGTGAGAGCTGCACTTACAGGACACAGCTGTCAGAAACAGCTGGAGACAGATGGAGCTCATGGAGACCAGTTTTATCACCAGGTACAGCTACTGACCAGGCAGGGAACTGCCCAGCAGTCCATGATAACATCATCCTTTTTTATTCACATGAACAGAAGAGGACTTCTTGTCTCTGCTCTCTGTCTTAAACAGTTTGGATTTTTTCCTTACTCCATACACACCTGATAGAACTGATAGAGCATTTAAAAAGTCCCCCAGCTTCTTAGTGCTTAATTTTTTTTTTCCTACCATGATGCTCTCTGGGACATAGGTCTTCCTATTATTATCATATAATTTTTACACTTATTACACACTTAGAAATAAAACTACAACTACTGCATGATTCAAACACATTCTATAAAATGTACTCCATAAATAATATGTACATCACTTTCCTGTGTACATCACATCACCTGTTAGATAGCAGCATTTTTCTTCTGCATGTAAAGTAATAGTTACATAATGAGAGCTTTTTACATTCCAATAAAAGTCCAATAATAAAAACATTCAGAGAACCTGAACATTCACAACAAATCTACAAATGTAAAAAGTGGAGATAAGAAACTGTTTCTGCCTCTAACGGTCTACTGTGCTGGGTGTTTTTGTACAGCATCTCTGATGATCTGCATCACTGTGAGTTGCGAGGGGCAGTAATACACAGCTGTGTCCTCTGTCTGAAAGTTTTGCCCGTGTAAAGTCACAGTGTTGCTGGAGGATTCAGCTGAGAAACTGATCTTGTTCTTTAGTGAATCACGGCTGCCAGTATCACTGGAGCTGCAGTACCATCCGATCCATTCCAGTGCTTGTCCTGATAAGTGTCGAATCCAGTTAGTACAGGAACTAGTGGCTGAGTATCCAGTGATCTTACAGGGGACTGAAAATGATTCTCTGGGCTTAACCAGCTTGACTGCAGGCTGAACCAGTTCAATACATTTAATACCTGTGAACAACAATCGTGTAGATATTCAGGTCCATTCTATCAACAGGAAAAATGTACACAATGATCTGCATCTCTCCAAAATTCTCCACACACTTACCAGATGTAGCTGTTAACAGCAGGAGTAGAAGTGTAGAGAACATGGTTTAAACAGGACCTGAACTCAGATCCTCACTCCTCCTGAGAACACCTCTAATCATTTATAAAGGGGTTTGATTTGCATGACAATGTTTATGGTTTGGGGAAGACATGAAGCAGTTCCTGCAAATGTAAAAACATACACTTTAACAAAATATTGGTTACTAACTATGAATTAATATGTAGTTGATCAAACCAGTGAAACAGCCGGGTTTTTAATGAGACACTGATATAATGGAGCTGTAATGTCTTAGCTTCATAACAATGCTGTAGTTAGAGTTTATGACTTTGATGTAAACCCCCAGGAGAACATGTTCTCATATTTATGACACCCCTCTCAGCCCTTTAAACATCACAATTTTGGGGGGAGATGTTGTTTTGAATAAAGAAAGAGTGACCATCACAGGCCTTAAAGCTTAAAAAAAAGTATAATGTTCAAACATGTGTAATGTGGGGTGCAGTTTAAATATACAGTATACAGTTCAAGACCAAAGGTTGAGTAAACTTTTTCAGCTGGACTGTTAATAAAAATGGAACATAATTTGCACAACTGTTCAAATGTTTAGAATTTTTTTAACATTTTCCTTTCATTTCTGTCTGAAAAAAATGTAATATTTCATTAAATGTGATGGAAATGAAAATGGATGTGTGTTGTAAAAGCTTGCTGTAAGTGTGTTTTTCCTCACACAGTGAATGTTAGATATTGATAGCTGTGCATCAGGGGTGAAATGATCATGAGTCTAATCAATTCAGTTTGTAATCAGATACTGACTCTCAAATTTCCCATGATGCTCTGGTGCTGCAGTCAGAATTGTTATCATTATTATTTATTTTTTTTCTAAAGGAGGATGTTGGGAGCTAGCACTGTTTCAGTGTACTTGGAGTTTTTGTACAGGGATGTTGTTGATCTGTATCACTGTGTGGGTGACGAGCGCAGTAATACACAGCTGTGTCTTCAGTCTGCATGTTCTGCCCTGTTAATGTCACTGTGCTGCTGGACGTGTCTCTGGAAACCTGAACCCTGCTTTTCAGTTTCTCACTGTAGTCAGTGCCACCACTACTGCATATACGTCTGACCCCCCTCCAGAGTTTTTCCTGCAGGTTGTCGTATCCAGCCTGTACAGTAGTTGCCATCAGTTAATGAATATCCAGACACTTTACAGGTCAGAGTCAGTGACTGACCAGGAGTTAATACTGTGGATCCGGTCTGGATCAGCTCAACACAGTGAACACCTGTTAAAGAAAAGTTATTTTAATGATGTAAAAGTGAAAAGCTTTAAGGAAGCAAAACTGTATTACATGTCAAATGTAAAAACACTTACAGTGTACGGCTGCCAGCAGCAAACAGCAGTAGGGATGTAGAGATCATGGTGTTTTGGGTTTAAGCAGAAGAAGGGAAAAGCTCTTGGTCTTTGTTGCTTAAATATATAACAGGGAAGGACATTTGCATAAAAAACACTCCCCTTTTCTTAGGGGGCAGAATAGGATGGATTTCTTTACATGTGAAAACCTCATCTCATGAACATCTCTAATCTATGATTATAAATCTATAAACTTTGGAGCATTAAGACATGTTGTCAGGTGAATTTATGTGAGGAGAACCCCACTCTTCATATACACATATTCAGTAAGGAGTAAACACTTGGGGGTGGGGTTGTTATAGGAAAATAATTAAGGAGCAGATGTGTGATGTCAGGAATTGTAAAGGTAGTGGATGTAGGTGCCAATAATTTATTGTGTAAAGTGCAAAAAAAAAGACATAAAATCATGTAGCTATGCAGCCTTTGGATCAACCGTGACATGGAGTTTTCTGCTACAAACCTGAAGATAATTATTTTTTTAATAATCAACACCACTGATTATTATAATCACTCTTATTCAGCTGCAGCCTGTGAACGGTTATGATTTTTTTTATTAAATTTTAAAAAGAACATTTCTTTTTTAAAATAACTCTTTGTTTTTTTTATAGTTAGTGTTAATGTTGTGGAACTTTGGGGGAAATGTATGTATTTAATAATCACTGATTAAAAGATTCCAATTTGTCTGTAAATGTTAGTATTGACAATAATTTGACTATAAGAGACAGTCTCAGTGTTTTAGTGTCTCACAGAAAGACATAGAAATTGTGTAGTATCTAGCCCCCGACTGAGGATATGAGAATATGTTGTACTTATGACCACTTTAAAGAAACCTTTCAATGTTACAGTATATTTGTTAAGCTGTAGCGCCACCTGCAGATCTTGTGAAAATCCCCCGTGTATTGAATGCACTTTTCTCTTTCACCACATCTGTAGGGGGGATTTTGGACGGCTGATTAAATGTTTGTAACACTGTGGTGTCTAGCACAGTAATACACAGCAGAGTCCTGTGCAGTCAAACCAGTCAGCTGCAGATACACCATGTTTTTTGGGGTTGTCTCTGGGGCATGTCCCCAAAAGTCCCTCAATGTGTTTGACATATATAAATTTTACTGGCATCATACCAGATAACCCCCCAAACCATTCCAGAGCTTTTCCAGTTTGTTGTCTGATCCCCAAATTTATGCCAGAGGGTTTCCAAAGTTAAACCCAGATCCTTTACAGGGGAAAAACTCAGAGTTTTTTCCAGGTTTGATTATTACTGAACCAGTGGGAAATAGACTCAAGACTTTGACACTGAATACCTGCCACATAAACAAGAAAATATTAGTGTATAATAAACAATGCAAAAGATATTTGAGATTCAGTATGAAAACTCACCAATGAGGCTGATTAGTAGCAGGAATAAGGAGAGTGGGATCTTCATGGTGAGTGTTGATGAGACTCGATCGCTCCACTCAGATCAGCTGCACATAAATACTGCATGGACACACAGCAACCTGGGGTTTGCATCATGATGTCATGATAGAAAACATGTGGGAGTCATGATGATGTAACAGAGAGGAACAGCAACTACAAACCCTTTAGCCTTCTCACACAAATTCTTATCTGTTGGAGTGATTATTTTCAGCCAAAGATAAAATATTTTTAATAAGTTCTTGTTAGTTTTTATGATTATTATAGTGTTTATCATGTGTAGTAACTTTAGAGATGGAGTATTATGGTTTAAAATTTTACACTTTCAACTATTTCAAAAATCGAAACTTGAAACACTTTGTTGTCATTTGTGGGATTATTTATTTATTTATTTTTGTCAGTGGGTTTTATAGTCAGGAGTTACTGGGACAGTTTTCCCTTTGGGAGACCCCCCAGGTGGTCCTGGCAATTTAAATTTTTTTATTATTCCTGTGTGGGTGGCGCCATGCCCTTACCTAATGTGTTTTCCTGCTTTCTTACCTGTCCATTGTTTTCACTTGATGTATTGCTCTATATAAAGGGGTTTTTTACACTTGGGAAATTTTGAACCCTGGGGGCATCCTAAACCCCCCGGAAAAAACGGAATCCTGGGTTATCTGGAATGACATTTCACAGTGCTCATACCCATACCCGGGGGGTTTAAATGTTAATCCTGGGTATTCATTAACAGACGTTTTCACACTGTACATTCCTAATCCCCGGGGTTTAAAGTTCTTATTTGCATATTTGCGGTGTCACTGTCACTGATTGGACGAACAGCAAAGGCCCAAACCCGTTTACACGGCTTTTTTTTGCGGGCTTGCCACTTATTAAAAAAAATGCTGTAAGAATAATACTGTCTCCTAATCTCTCCAGTTCACACACTTTCCGTCTTTTGGCATTTTCTTGCTTTTCCCTTTTTTTCCTTTTTTTTTCCCTTTTATTTAAATTTTTTTTACTGTTTTTCTCACTGGCTGCTGTTTACACGACAGGTGTTTTTCCCGTTACTGACGTGACATGAGCCTCACTACTCAATATCTGATTGGCTGTCTGTTGCCAAGCAACCAGCATCAACAACCAAACACTGCTCCCCTTTCACACTGAACAAACTTAGCACCGCCAAAAGCGGGGTTAACATCGCAAATGGGAGTGCTAGCGTTTTTATAACCCCGGGTAAAAAGCGGTGCTAGAACCGCTTTCAAAAATTTCAGGGTGTGAAACGTTTCTTTACCCGGGGTTAAAAGCCGTGATTAGAACCCGGGGTTAAGCACAGTGTGAAAAGTCCTTATATTTTTTGTCCTTCTGTCTTAGTCAGTGTCAGTCATTATGCTTATATATGTGTCGACATAACGGTGTATGTGTGCTGTAAGGCCAGACACCGGACAAGCATATAAATAGAGTGAGATCCAGCTCTGATGCTTGGATTTGTTTATCTGCTGATGATGGGAGGAGAATGTATCTGAAATGTATTAAATCATGAGGAGGAGATTCATCTGATGGAGGATGTGTAGGTTTATAATAGAATAGAAGCTTCTTCTTCAAATACTTTAATTTCCTTCCCAAAAAACTTAGAGTCTCAATGAAATAGGCAACAAGGAATAAATATTAAATATATAATAATAATTGTTATGTACTGTATGCTTGAGGATCCTGGGATTATGAAAATTGATATGTGTAAGCTATAAATTAATCAAAAGTTTAATGAGGTGTTTATTTGTGTAAAATTTGACAATCGATTATCCCCCTAGTTTGACTTCCTATGAATTTTCCACAGAAATCAGTGTTTCCATAACTAAGAACCTTATATACTGATGAACACAACACAGGTCAGTAAGACGCTTCATGTCATTGAGTTTAATCTGAGTGTCATGATGCGGGAAATGCAGTTATAACAGTGAAAGGAGAGATTGTCTAAATGTACAGATGGAAACAGACTGAAAAGGGTTTGGAGTTTGTACAGACTCCCCTCTAGAGCAGTGTTTTTAAACCCTTTTTTGGAGCCAAGGTACATTTTTTCATTGAAAAAAATCACAAGGCACACCCCCCAACCGAAAATGTTAAAAAATGAAACTCTGTAGCCTATATTAACAATATACAGTCATTCTTATCAAAGTGTCTTGAATAGGAATCAAATAAACACAAAGAAAAAAAGTCTTTTATGATCTTTCATATTTCTACCTACTCAGTGTAAAAACCTGGGCCTGTTTGGATAAAACACAGAGCTGATATCCTGGCAGGAATTGAAGAAAGACAATTCAATTCAATTCAATTCAATACATCAATTCAATTTTATTTGTATAGCGCTTTTAACAAAGAGCTCTGTAGTGAGAGCAGGGAGCAGGTGAAGGAAAACCTGGAGAGGTGGAGGTTTGCGCTGGAGAGAAGAGGAATGAAGGTCAGTCGTAGTAAGACTGAGTACATGTGTGTGAATGAAAGGGAGGGAAGTGGAACAGTAAGGTTACAGGGTGAAGAGGTGAAGAAGGTACAGGAGTTTAAGTACTTGGGGTCAACAGTCCAGAGTAATGGAGAGTGTGGGAAAGAGGTAAAGAAGCGAGTGCAGGCAGGTTGGAATGGGTGGAAAAAGGGTGTCAGGAGTTCTGTGTGATAGGAAAATATCAGCGAGAATCAAGGGGAAGGTGTACAGGACAGTGGTGAGACCGGCCATGCTGTAGGGTTTTAGAGACAGTGTCACTGAGGAAGAGACAGGAGTCAGAGCTAGAGGTAGCAGAGCTGAAGATGTTGAGGTTCTCTTTGGGAGTGACAAGATTGGACAGGATTAGGAACGAGTACATCAGAGGGACAGCTCATGTTGGATGTTTGGGGGACAAAGTTAGGGAGGCCAGATTAAGATGGTTTGGACATGTTCAGAGGAGGGACAGTGAGTATATTGGTAGGAGAATGTTGGACATGGGGCTGCCAGGCAGGAGGCAAAGAGGAAGGCCAAAGAGGAGGTATATGGAGGGAAATTTTAATGAGGATATAAAGCTAGTGAGTGCAAGTGTTGAGGATGCAGAAGATAGGGATAGGTGGAGAGAGATGATTCGCTGTGGCGACCCCTGAAGGGAAAAGCCGAAAGAAGAAGAAGAAGATGTGGTAGCCCAGGGTGTACTTTTTGTGCAAAAGACTGAGTGTTCTCTATGTGCAAAGTACTGAGTCCTTATTATTTGATAATAACTTATATCTGTTTTACTTTTAGGAATAAGCTACTTATTTTCCTACACTACTCTTCAAGCATGGCTATTTTAATGCTTCAAGGCTTACTTTAATGCTTCTTTTGGTCAGTACGGTTAATATTGCTTTAATGCCATAACTTGTAATTTGTTATACTTATGCTGCTATTATAATGCATAAGCTTAAGTAAAATTTTCAGAAAAATCTCTACACACCCAGGAGAACATTCTGGTCTGTTGAGAAACTGTCACTTTTCCTCTGTGTGTCAAACAGAAAGTGAAATTAATTCAGGTCACATGTCATGTCTGTTATTAAATCTTTGTGAATGATGGAATAATTTAAAGCATCTGCTTCTCTTTTTCCCCTAATCATTTCTGAAGAAACCACAAGGAGAAAAAACCCCCTTTTATCCAGAAGAATTTAAGAGGATGTCTTTAGCATGCCCTTAGCCTTCAGTGTCTCACTTTAAACACATAATATAAACTGAAAACATTTCACACCTCAGAAAGCAATTAAAGTTTTTAATTAATCAAATAATCTATAAAACTGAAGCCTAGCAGAGGTTTTAGATCATCTAACATGCTGATGGCTACGAGATAAAGGAGGATACAATGTCTTTTTTTTCCTTTTTATAAAATGATACTTATCGGCTGTAAATCTCAGGTAATATTAACACAAATACTACTAAATTATAAAAAATAAAGCAATATTTGTCTGATAATGAGTGATACTAAATGATTCTCATACAGAATATAGTTTGTGGATTCCACTCCAAGCATTAGTGTTTTGAATCTGATGCATGCAGCTACCAGAAGCCAGTGGAGGAGCAGCAGTGGGGTAGTGTGGGAGAACTTAGGCAGGTTGAAAACAAGTTGTGTATCTGCATTTTGGATCATTTGCAGTGGGTGAATTGCGTTCAGAGGTAGACCTGCCAGAAGAGAGTTGCAGTAGTTTAATCTCTAAATGACCAGAGACTGAACAAGAAGCTGAGTAGACTGTGTGGATAAAAATGGCCGAATCCTTCTGATATTGTACAGAAGAAACCGACATGAGCGTGTCACATTAGCGACATGGGAGGAAAAGGACAGTTGATTGCCCATGGTTACCCCAAGGTTGCGAGCAGTGGCTGAAGGGGAAATCATGGAGTTGTTCAAAGATAAGGTCTTGGGCGGGGGGTGGATCACCTGGGATGAACAGCAGCTCAGTTTTGCTGGGATTGAGTTTCAGCTGATGAGCCGTCATCCAAGATGAAATGTCCACCAGACATGCTGAGATCCGAGCAGAAGATAAGGTTTCTTTACCACAGCAGGAGACTGGTCCAGTCTGATCTCATCACTGCTGACACCTAGCAGATAAAACAAAACCCAAAAGATCATCATCAACACAGTCAAAATATTCTGAGGGTAGAAATATACAGTAAAGAAGTCTCAGGAAACCTTTGGTTAACATTATAACAAAGATGTAATACTGAGCGACCCTCAGCCCCATCATCAAGCTCTTTGATTCAGTCGTGTGACACAAACTTCTGGTGAGCAAGAGGCTGATTTTTTATATAACAGGATGAATTTGCATAAACATCCTTCAGCTGTTAGATTTCATAGTTTCATGAATCCTTCTTGAAAACAAGTGTGCTGTTTGCCCCCTACAGATGATTTTTATATTTAGGAGTTAGTAGTAATGATGCTGCAAAAAACATGTACATTTCATTTGATCTGCTGAACAGACTCTGTGTTTCTAAATTCAGGAATTAAAGACTGACCTGTAGTGTTCCTGCAGCTGGTATCAAAAATAGTAGGAATAAAAGCATGTATAGTACAGTATATAGTCACAACTAGTCATCAGAATCATTGTCCTAGAGCTGATTTGCCTCGATCTGCTTTACAATAAAACATTCTATATTTATATTCATCTTTCCATTCAAAACCACATCACTGTATCTTATACAAATCCAATCACTGTAACCACTGTATTCAGATATTACTTTTTCTGTATTTCTTCATTTTTTTATTTCTATTTTCCACCATATTTATCCTATATATTCCCTATATGCCCTATATGTTCTACATTATTTTATTTTAACTTATTTTAATATTATTTGTATTCTTTTACCCTTGTTTTAAATTTGGGCTCTATTTTCATATCAAAGACAGCCGGATAAAGCATTTCACTTTGTGTTGTACTGTGCATGATTGTGTATGTGAGAAATAAAATGTAAATTTGAATGGTTTATTCACCCAGACTGCCTTCTCATGGTCCTGTAAAATTTGCTGTTACTTACTTGGAGCTTTTACATAAAAAAAGCAGGAATCGACCCTCCAACCCTGGCGGTGTGAGGCAAACGTGCTAACCACCAAGCCCCCCATACTTAGTATTATTTTTTGATGAATGCCGACGTCAGTGTCAAAGCTGAATTTATTGTAATGGGGGGATTAGTTACTGTGTAAAATGTAATTGTTATTTCATCAAAGAAGTGAAGTGTGAAGATGAGGTTTTTGTGCAGCACTGCAGCTTGTTGTGTCTCTGTGTGGTTTTCGGGCGCAGTAATACACAGCTGTGTCTTCAGTCTGCATGTTCTGTCCTGTTAATGTCAGTGTGCTCCTGGACGTGTCTCTGGATACCTGAACCCTGCTTTTCAGTTTCTCACTGTAGTAAGTGCCACCAGTATAGCATACGTCTCCGATCCACTCCAGAGTTTTTCCTGCAGGTTGTCGTATCCAGTCTGTACAGTAGCTGCTATCAGTTAATGAATATCCAGACACTTTACAGGTCAGAGTCAGTGACTGACCAGGAGTTAATACTGTGGATCCGGTCTGGATCAGCTCAACACAGTGAACACCTGTTAAAGAAAAGTTATTTTAATGATGTAAAAGTGAAAAGCTTTAAGGAAGCAAAACTGTATTACATGTCAAATGTAAAAACACTTACAGTGTACGGCTGCCAGCAGCAGCAGCAGTAGGGATGTAGAGATCATGGTGTGTGTTGAAGCAGAAGAAGTAAAAGCTCTTGGTCTTTGTTGCTTAAATATATAACAGGGAAGGACATTTGCATAGAGACACTCCTTATCTTAGGGACAAAATGGGATGGATTCCTCTACACTTGAAATATTCCTCATCTCATGAACGTCTCTAATTTGGGGTTATAAATCTATAAAGTTTGGAACATTAAGAGACTTTCTCAGGTGAATTTATTTGAAGGGGAATGCACTTTTCATATCAGCATATTCAGTAAGGAGTAAAACACTTGGGGTTGTGTTATTATAGGACAATAATCAAGGAGCAGGTAGTGTGATGTCAGGAGTTGTAGAGGTGGTGGATGTATGTCCAATAATTAATTGTGTGAAGCAAAAAAAAAAACCCATTGTGTAGCTCTGCATACTTTGGCTGAACCTGAAGACAATTATTTTCCAATATTCAATGCTATTAATTATTATAATCACTCTTCCTCTTATACATCAGCAGTCTGTGAACGATTTATTTATTAATTAAAGAAGAATGCGGAAAAACTCTTTTGTTTGTTTATAGTTAACAGTTAATACTGTGGGCTTCCATCAGAATATTACAAAAAGTATGTGGACATATTGGCTCTAATTTTAACAGAAGTCTATATAGACGCATTTGAACCTGAAGTGTTACCTAGTACTTTTATGGAAGCACTGATAACACTGATACCTAAAATGATAGGGATTAACTCACCCGCAAATTTTAGAGCAGTAAGCCTTGTTAATGTGGACTGTAATTTTTTGGGCAAAAATTTTGGCTTCACAGCTGGAGAATGTTCTACCAGGTATAATTGACAAGGCCCAAGTGGGCTTTATCAAGGGAAGATCATCAGCCGATAATGTGAGAAGGCTAATTTATCTGTTTGTGGCTAAACGCTTCAGAGAACACACCGATCACAGCTATATCCTTAGATGCTGAAAAGGCTTTTGACAGGGTGGAGTGGGGATTTTTGAATGCAGTCCTCTTGAATTTTGGGTTAGTCATATTTTTAGGACGTGGGTTAGTTCATTGTCTACCGCTTATCCGATCTATTACGGGAACCCGATCTTTTTACGGGTTACGGGAGCCTGATCTCAGATGTCATCGGGCATCAAGGCAGGATACACCCTGGACGGAGTGCCAACCCATCACAGGGCACACACACACTCTCATTCACTCACGCACTCCAGACAATTTAGAGATGCCAATCAAACTACAATGCATGTCTTTAGATTGGGGGAGGAAACCGGAGTACCCAAAGGGGAAAACCCCCCAGGCACGGGGAGAACATGCAAACTCCACACACACATGAGAGAGGCCCCAACCCTGGAGGTGTGAGGCAAACGTGCTAACCAACAAGCCACCGTGCCCCCCTTATTTCTAACAGAAACAACATTAATGCTCTCAGTTTGCCCTCACCTTCCTATACACAGTGGCATGCCATACAGTGAATTAGCTTTTCACTGTGCCTACCATACTTATCCATGATAAAAAAAAAAAAAAAAAACAATGTAATGTATGCTATGTTGTAGTTTATTCTTATAATGAATTAATGAAAAAAACACAAAACTAAATGCAGTTAAAAGCAAATACATGGAATATGTACAATAAATGCTATTTAAGATTCTATTTAAGATTTCAGATGTATTATAAGATAAGATATATTATAAGATTTCAGTAAGTTTTATAATTAATTACAAATTCTTTACAAAATACAAATAACAAAAGTTCTGTACAATTCTGAACATAAGTTCAGATGTATTTACATTTTCAGATGGAGGTTAGTGCAGTGGTCCCTGTCTCCTGTAATTTGGCACTTCAGAAAAATGGTGCGTGAAACCAGTAGTGAAGCTGTATTTGCTCCAGGCTGGGTCTGTCTTCTGCATTGGTGCTCAGGGCACCAACGGATCAGATGGCTGCACTCTGTTACACAATACCCAGGTACATAAATCAATACATAGATAGAAGAATCTAATGCTTAACCCCCTGAAGAACCTGCTGTATAATAAATAATTTCCCTTTTAAAAAAAATGCTGTTGAGTACATAAGAAATTCCTCACACTTGTAACTCTGCACATTTTCCCGTCAGTTTCATCAGATTGACTAATTAATACATAGTTGTAAAATATAATATATTAAAATAAATGAACGCTTCTTTCTCTGTGAAGAGAAATGAATGAAGTCTTTTGTATAAGGTATAGTTCAGTCTGATATTAATTAGTCCCTAGATTATCAGTCTTTATAGTTCCTTGCCTTGAGACAGATTTTCAGGGAGGAATGGAAAGCCAATTTTTGTCTCCTCAATTGTCTCAAAAGGCAGACAGCCACACACCAGCCTGTACAGCGTCACGCCCACAGACCCGACGGTAGCTGGGTCTGCCCGATACTGCCCCTGTATGAACCACTCAGGGGGGGCATATTTACATGTGCCTGTTTAAAAAAGATACATTAGATTTAGAAAAAGAGTCACAGTACTTGCTGTCACCAAGAACTCATGGTCTCAGATCAGACCCCCTGCAAACTCATTGTAAGAGTGTTTGATGAGGTCTCCCCCAACCCAAGTCAAACAGCTTGATGTGATACGTGTCTGTCTGGATCAGGATGTTTTTTGGCTTGACATCACGATGCAGTATTCCCTGGCTCTTACAATGCTGCAGCGCCACCATCAGCTGAAACATCACAATGCGAGCCTCGAGCTCAGTCAAACGTCCACCTCGCATGCTGCAGAATTCCTCGAGGTCCACACATGGTTCAGGCCGCTCCAGGATGACAACGTAGCGTTTTGGCTCTTCGTACCAGTCCAGAATCTTAAGGATTTTAGTGCAGGGTTTAGCGTTTTTCAAGGACCATCAACGCTATTTCAATGGGCAGCCATCCATATCCTGTCTGTTGTATTGGACAAAAAAGGGAAAAAATGAGTGGCACACGTTATAACGCCATCCTTTGTAATACTACTTATCAAGGTCCCTTTTTAGAAATCTGATTTTTAGTATGTGTGCTAGGTTATAGTAAAAGGTAGGATGTATATTATGATAAAGAAACTTACAAGCTGCAGTTTTCCATATGGGAAACATTTTGGAGACGTACTTGATTGCAACCTGAGGAAAGATGAATGTGTTATGTGTAATTAAATGAAATCATTTACATACATAAAGTAACTAAAAGAGGTCTTCAGACTCATTTGGCTTTTGAGGTTATACAATTTTAGACATGCATGAAAGAGCAGTAATTACTGCTTTTGAATAACAGCTTTGCAATTTTACTGCCAAACCCACAATGCTACACTGATCCATGATGTCAAGAGTAGCAGCAAAATATGTCAAAATAAAGGGGGGTTAAGAGACGTATAACAATCAGCCTCCTTCAAAAGGCACAGTCTCCTACCAGTGAACACTGCTATTCCTGAGTTCAGTTTTAATATTCAAGATTCTGACTAATACCTGGCAGCATTTGATCTGATTGTGTAGAAAATGGGTCAAAGTCTAGAGTAAAAACAGAAATGGAAAGACTTACTGGCAATCCGTCTTCTCTGCGTATCCCAGCAAACACACAGCCAAATCCTCCTGCACCCAGAAGTTCTCCTTCCACATACGCCTGCGTCCAATGTGCTGCAAAAAACATCCAATTATAAGTCTCTTATTCATGTAACTCAGCCCACATTCTATTCATTTCACCTATGAGTTCTGCCTTACATTTGGAAAGATGTTTAATAGGTGGGTTAGCAGGTTTCTCTGGACTTTTTCTCTATTCTTCCCTCTCTTCCGCGGAGGCTCGGTTGTATCTGTCCGGTTACTCGGCTGGTCTGTCTCCTCACACCCCTGATGCTCTGGAGGATATACAGCCTGTATGGTCCTTTTGGCACATCTTCTGATTTGATGGTGATGCTGAGTATTCTTTACCGGCTTAGCTGGGGGTTGAAACAGTGACACAAAGAGCACTTTTAGTTCACTGCGTTGGGTGATGTTTTAAAATTAAACATGGGAAGAGAAATTTCTTCTTCAGGACAGCTTTGTACATATAAACTAGTAATAATGCAGCAATGCACACAAAAGCGTATACACTGTATTAATATACGTACGATACGTTACTTTCTAAATGCTCTCAATGATCCGAGTCAGTA
>JAUCMX010000016.1:20824610-20926411 GCA_033459395.1 Hemibagrus guttatus | reverse complement strand
TAATGTCACTGTGTTGCTTGACGTGTCTCTGGAAACCTGAACCCTGCTTTTCAGTTTCTCACTGTAGTAAGTGTTACCATCAAAAGCCATAAGTGAGACCCACTCCAGAGCTTTTCCTGCAGCTTGTCGGATCCAACCTGTATGATCGCTCATAACTGAATATGAAACCTTGCAGTGGATGGAGAGACTCTGGCCTGGCTGGACTGTCATGGAAGCAGGCTGAGTCAGTTCCACACCATGCACATCTGTGGAGGAAAACACATGGTGATATCTCACACAATATATGCTGCACCTTTATTCTTCATCTAGTAAATGAATGAATTTGATAAAGCACTCACAAGAAGCAGCTGCCAGCAGGAGCAGTAGAGATGTAGAGAACATGGTGTGTGTTGTTTGTACTGGAGTCTTCTCTGTTCTCCAAAGTTTAACAGACACCATCACATCATATAAATAGAGTGAGATCCAGCTCTGATGCTTGGATTTGTTTATCTGCTGATGATGGGAGGAGAATGTATCTGAAATGTATTTAAATCATGAGGAGGAGATTCATCTGATGGAGGATGTGTGGGTTTATAGTAGGGAGTTTTGTTTAACAAAAGTCTCCTTTATAAACTTTAGAAACCCAACTTACCACAAAAATTATATTTGGAATTTGTCCCACAATGTCCATGCTATAATTCACCTGACACAACTCTCCCATTTAACCCGGGTTTGGGACTGTCACTGAGAGTGAACTCTTCAGTACTAAATGCAGTGTAAAAACTGCAAATTCAGCATCTCAAGCAAAGATACTGAACTGAGAAAAGGTTTTTCATTCACCTTCAAACTCATCTGAAACTCAGAGAAACAATTCAGTGTCCCTTTAAAGGATGTGGATTTAAAACAAACAACCGCAAAACCTTCAGCTCTCATAGTAGCAGAAATCATAGAAATCATACATTAAAGGACTTTCGACCTGTATTATATGTGTATTATATGTTTAATTGTTACATTCACTTTTGCTTAATGATTTTAAATTATAACACTATGTACAACTATAGTGTTAGAAACTAGACTATTACATAGCATGTTCGTAGTCTTACAACATAACAACTTTTTTTATTTCTGTACTCAAATCTATTCTTATTACAAGTGTTTGTAATGTGGAGATTAGTTACTCGGTAAAATGTAGTTATTTAATTAAAGAAGTGAATTGTGATGAGGTTTTTGTGTCAGCTTGACTGCAGCTTGTCGTGTCACTGTGTGGATGAGGAGCACAGTAATACACAGCTGTGTCTTCAGTCTGCATGTTCTGTCCCCGTAAGGTCACAGTGTTACTGGAAGTGTCTCGAGAGATGACAAACTTGTCTTTAAGTGAATCTTTCTGATAAATATCCCCATCATAATAAATGCTCTTGATCCATTCTAAAACACAGAATCCGTGAAAGAGAAAAAGTAAAGGTGGACATGACGACCTGAAAGGATCTTTAACTGATGAATCCAGAGAGAAGTAGCTGAGAAGATTCTAGATCATGTGTTTTTAAATTCTAAAGAAAAGCAAGTTTTAGTTCAGTAGAAGTGAGATACAGCCCTCAATAGGTGCAAAGATATTTACATGTTGTTTCTTTACCAGTTCTACCTGTGGGCTTTTCCCCAATGTTTCCAGGAGTATAGTATTAGGGTTTGTGTATAAATAAATAAAAAACTTCATTAGGCCACACCCATTTTACGGTTATATCCAGATACATTTATGGATTATTGGAGCAGGAAATAGATGCAGACTGTGTTTATCTGTGTATGAATTACAAACAAACTTCAGTTACAATGTGTGTATGGTTTTAGTACAGCTGCTTCCTCAGCTCCAGTCACTGTGTCTCTTCGGGCGCAGTAATAAACCGCAGTGTCCTCTGTCCTCAGACTCTTGGCCTCTAAGTACTGTGTGCTTGCTGAGACGTCTTCTGTAAAGGTGAGCTGGTTCTTCACAGACTCTGCATATGTTCCTCGATTATTGCCTGTGCTCATCTCGCCAAGCCATTCCAGAGCTTTCCCTGGTTTCTGTCGTATCCAGTGTATGTTGTAGCTTGTCATTGAATATCCACTTATCTTACAAGAGATCTTCACAGTTTCTCCAGGTCTCTTTACCACAGCAGGAGACTGGTCCAGTCTGATCTCATCACTGCTGACACCTAGCAGATAAAACATAACAATCAAAGATCATCATCACCACAGTCAAGATATTCTGAGGGAAGAAATATACAGTAAAGAAGTCTCAGGTACCTTTGGTTAACATTATAACAAAGATGTAATACTGAGCGACCCTCAGCCCCATCATCAAGCTCTTTGATTCAGTCGTGTGACACAAACTTCTGGTGAGCAAGAGGCTGATTTTTTATATAACAGGATGAATTTGCATAAACATCCTTCAGCTGTTAGATTTCATAGTTTCATGAATCCTTCTTGAAAACAAGTGTGCTGCTGCCCCCTACAGATGATTTTTATATTTAGGAGTTAGTAGTAATGATGCTGCAGATAATACTGTTCCTGCAGCTGGTATCAAAAATAGGAGGAATAAAAGCATGTATAGTACAGTATATAGTCACAACTAGTCATCAGAATCATTGTGCTAGAGCTGAATTGTCTCGAGTCAAATAAGTAGACTTTTGCACTACAGGGATTACTAATATTAATAACTGCTAAAGAGGATAATAAGAGGATAATAAAGAGGAAGATCTGAGTGCTGAGTGTGAATGGATGTTGTTCTTTATAATAAATGTCTCTGGGGTGCAGCTTCCTGCTGAGGGAATATTTACATCTCATGAGGACGTGCTTGTGGTAAGTTTTTGTACAGCTCTGGAGTCTGTTGTGTCAGTGTGAGTCTTTTGCACAGTAATAAACTGCCGTGTCTTCAGCTTTCAGACTCTTCACTTCTAGTACAGCATGTTTTTATTGGTGTCTTTAGTGATGGAGAACTGGCCCTGCAGTGACTGAGAGAATATAGTGCCAGTGCCAGTGTCAATACGCCCGATCCACTCCAGTCCTTGTCCTGGTTTCTGACAGATCCAGTTCAACCAGCTAAGGGAGAGTCCAGACACGGTGCAGGGACAGAGTGACCGATTCTCTTGGTTTCTTCACCACAGAAGCAGATGAGGTCAGGGACTGTCCATAAGAATCTGAAAAGAAGAGAGTTATGAATTAAATGTTATACTGCTGAGAGATTTTAACAGTATTGAGAAAATATATAAATTTCCTAGTGAGGATCATGTGAAAACCTCTGAAACGTACATGATATTAGCGCAAATAAAATACAGTATCCTAAAATCATTCTCACAGTTCGTCTACACACAATTTGTATGAGTTATCAAAGAGCACACTGATGACCAGACCAGCCACGAACATGCTGTTTATACCCCAATCTATTTGAATAGGGCGTGTCCATGACCACTATAGAGGCAATAAATCCTGAGACTCAAGCTGAGGATGTACTAATCAGTGTAATTACTTAGGGAAATGTGTCAAGTGATGTGTGTCTCTGTTAATTTTATCAAATATATTTATATATTTTTTATTTATTTGGTTTTTGGAGTGGATAAAAACTGACACATGCGTTTCACTATAAATTAGGGGAAATCGTGTTGTTTAGTTTAGTTAAACTTACCAATTTAATAATTGATGAGACACAAAATATTAATTACATACATCTTTATATTAAGCACAAAATAAAACAGTGTATTTATATCTGCCTGTGAATTGGGAAATTTGAGAAATGAGAATTATTGAGAATTAGTTAAGTTTGAGAAAAGATGAAAAGAAACTGAGAACTAAAATATCTAATAAATGTCTCTGGGGTGCAGGTCCCTGCTGAGGGAATATTCCAGCTCAGGAGGATGTGCTGTATACGTTTCTGAAGTCTTTTGTGTCAGTGTGGCTGTCGTGGACAGTTCTATCTGTCTATCACTGCACATAAACAGGTTCAAATTTGGGTTGTTGTGTCACAGTAACTCGTCTTGGAGCACATGGCCCGCTAAAGCCCCTTCCTGAAACAGACACTGACACTGAGCACAACTGATAAAAGGAACCGATTTGTTTTGTGGTTGTTTCATAATATTACTTTCTATACGATACAAGTCCACCCCTGTACAAAGGGATGCGACGAACGCTGGCCTTAATTATCCTTCCTGGCAGGTGCAGGCAATCCAGATTAATGAGCCCGGGGAATTCTGGGTAACTGAGTTCTCCCGCACGGCCACTCCCACTATACACCCATGCCGCCCTCTGCTGGTCACAGGTGTTGTAGCGCAACCTTCTTAAGATATAGGAATATAACCTCAGAGTGATAAGAGTAACTTAGCAATACTTCATTGATTAATGTCAGCATAAAATGCTGTTTCCTTAATATTTTAAAGAAATCTGCCACGAGGAGTGTCTTTCTACTATAACAAATATAATAAATTCCTTAATAATATATTCTGAAGTGACAAAGATGTAATACTGAGCGACCCTCAGTCCATCATCAAGCTCTTTGATTCAGTCGTGTGACACAAACTTCTGGTGAGCAAGAGGCTGATTTTTTATATAACAGGATGAATTTGCATAACATCCTTCAGCTGTTAGATTTCATAGTTTCATGAATCCTTCTTGAAAACAAGTGTGCTGCTGCCCCTACAGATGATTTTTATATTTAGGAGTTAGTAATAATGATGCTGCAGAAAACATGTACATTTCATTTAATCTCTCGTCCGATTGTGTAATGCTGAACAGACTCTTTTTTTCTAAATTCCAGGAATTATAACCACTGACCTGTAGTGTTCCTGCAGCTGGTATCAAAAAATAGTAGGAATAAAAGCATGTATAGTACAGTATATAGTCACAACTAGTCATCAGAATCATTGTGCTAGAGCTGAATTGCCTCGAGTAAAATAAGTAAAGACTTTTGCACTACAGGGATTACTAATATTAATAACTGCTAAAGAGGATAATAAGAGGATAATAAAGAGGAAGATCTGAGTGCTGAGTGTGAATGGATGTTTTTCTTTATAATAAATGTCTCTGGGGTGCATGCTTCCTGCTGAGGGAATATTTACATCTCATGAGGACGTGCTTGTGTAAGTTTTTGTACAGCTCTGGAGTCTGTTGTGTCAGTGTGAGTCTTTTGCACAGTAATAAACTGCCGTGTCTTCAGCTTTCAGACTCTTCACTTCTAGGTACAGCATGTTTTTATTGGTGTCTTTAGTGATGGAGAACTGGCCCTGCAGTGACTGAGCGAATGTAGTGCCAGTGCCACCATCAATACGCCCGATCCACTCCAGTCCTTGTCCTGGTTTCTGACGGATCCAGTGCATGTGGTAGCTCATTGAGAATCCAGAGACAGTACAGGACAGAGTGACCGACTCTCCAGGTCTCTTCACCACAGAAGCAGAGGAGGTCAGGGACTGTCCATAAGAATCTGGAAGAGAAGAGTAGAACTATGTAATGTTATATTATAATGATTATAATGCTAATAATCATCACAGAAAAAACATAAACTTACATGAACATGAGTATCAATAAAATACACTGTCCTAAAATCATCCTTCTCTGAGTTTCTGCTTCACCCAGAGTTTAAAGTGTATGGGAGTGTTATCTATCACAGAGCTCACTGGAAACTAGAGCAGCCAAGAACATGCTGTTTATACACGACTCTATTTGAATAGGAGTGTCCATGATCATTATGGAGGTGTTCAATCCACAACAACATGCTGCTCACTGTATAGATGTGTGGATTGATTATAAAGTTCTGTGTAGAAAATCGACAACTAAATGTTTCACTCTCGCTATTTATTAGAAGCAGAGAACCTGTAATTATCCACTGTACTTTACATCATTTTTAATAATACTTTCTCTGTATGAAAGAAAATAAAAATGTGTTCATACACTGCAACATCATACAAACTAACATTTCATATAAAAGTTTTAATCAGGTGTTTATTTGTATAAAATTAGGCAATAGAATTTATTGATAAACACAGGTTTACTAAGACGCTTTATGTAATGATTGTGTGGTTGAGTTTGTACAGACTGCCCTCTAGAGGCACAAAAATCCTCTTTACAAATGATCTAGAATGAGTCATTTATGGGAAAAATATTATAATCTTCTGGCTGTCAATAAAAAGCATCCTCACTTGGAGCAACAAAAAACCAAAGTAGGATTTCAGAAGTGGAGCATTTTTATCAGTACAGTTTAAAAGAGAGAAAGCACTCAGATACAGTATCAGTGGTTAAAAATAGTAAATCTATCGGTTTAACTAATCAATCAATTTGGAAATCAATATTAGTTAAGATATATAAAGGAATATTTAGAACAATCCAGTAAAAATCATCAAGTGGTAACATGTAAGTCAGAGAGAATCAAAATATTTTGGTTGTTTGACCTCCATGAATCCACAGCTTCTGAAAATGTGGGTTTGTCCATGTGACTATAGCAAGTATGTGTTTTTTGTACTGATGTCTAAGGGGAAGTATCACTGTGGTTCACGAGCGCAGTAATAAACTGCAGTGTCTTCTGTCCTCATGCTGTTCATCTGCAGATACACCTGCTTCTTACTGTTGTCTCTGGAGATGGTGAAGCGGCCCTGAACTGCACTGGAGTAATATACGCTACCACCACCATCTGAGATACGTGCAACCCATTCCAGTCCTTTTCCAGGCGCCTGTCTGATCCAATGCATGTAATAGCTACTGAAATCTAATCCAGAGGCTTGTGCAGGTCAGTTTATGAGACTGATCAGGTTTGATGATCACTGGAATCAGACTGGATCAGTGTCTGAATGCAGGAATCTGCAAGAACACACAAAGATAAGTGTTAAAGTTTTTTAAAAAAAAGTATGAAAAATTGTTTTTCTACATAAATAAATAATAATTACTAACATTGAATGAAGATTGCTAGAGTAAAAGTAACTCAAAACCACTGCCTAGTCCCCATCTCAAAGAATTAAAATGATTCCTGCTGCTGTAAATGAACACAAACTGCTGGTATGTTGTTGGGCTGAATGTTTCAGTATAAATGGTTCAAATGCAGGATTTCATTTGCATGACACGCCCACTAGAGATATAAAAACATTCACAGAGGAACAGCTGAGATGAGAAAAAGCTTCCTGTAAGACTCTGGGTGTGTTTCATGCTGTCAGGTTCATCACTGCTCTTTACTCATTAGATCTCATGTCTTTTTAATACATCACTGTGTATCACTGTAACACCAGAAGAACATTCTGGGTCTGTTTAGAAACTGTCATTTTTTTCATCTGTGTGTCTAATAGAAAGTGAAATTAATTAAAGAAATAATTCAGGTCATAAATCATCACTGATTCATTTAGTCAGGAGTTCATGCCAACAACTTGTCTATTGTTAAATCTTTGTGGATGATGGAATAATTTAAAGCATCTGCTTCTCTATTTTGTCCTATCCTTTTTGAAGAAACAACAAGGAGCAAAACCCTTCATCCAGAAGACTTTGCGTAGATTTCTTAGCATTTCTCTATGTGTTATGTATTTATAAAAACATAAATAAATACTGTAAACATTTCAGTGAAACAATTAATCAACTGAGTGATAAAGGAGGATAGAATGTATTTTTTTATTCTGTTTGTATAAAATGCTACGTATGGTGTAAATCTCAGGAAATACGTAACACAAATAATCCTAAACTATGAAAAATAAATGAATATTTGTCTGATAATGAGTGATAGTGAGGGAGTCTCATACAGAATACAGTTTGTGGAGTCACTTTTTTTCACTTTATTTGTTGAGCTCTGCTGCCTCCTTCAGTTGTTTCAATGATTGCACCTCACACTGTGAGAACAGACTGTGTGTTAAACACAACACACTGCTGGAAACATGCTGTAATTATTCCTGAATCCACTCAGTAAATGCTGATTCCAACTGTTGGTTAAAAATCCTGTAAAATGAAGGGATTAATAATGGTTCAGAATGAACACTCTTTCAATAATGTTTTGTATTTTATTTAAAAATGACTTTGTGTAACTTTTAAAATGCTGGGAATGATTAAGACTTTAATCAAACAGAAGAAAGTGAAAGTGTGACTGAGATGATTTATTAGTTGGCATTGAGAGGATGTGTGTAACATGTCTCATAAGGTTTTTGTAAGAGGAATCCACTATTCTGTCTCACTGTGTGGATCACGAGCGCAGTAATACACAGCTGTGTCTTCAGTCTGCATGTTCTGTCCTCCAATTGTTATTGTGTTAGTAAGAAGTGTCTCTGGAGATGCTGAACTTATTTTTCAGTTTGTCACTGTAACCTGTACCCCCACCAGCATAGATGTGTCCAATCCACTCCAGAGTTTTTCCTGCAGGTTGTCGGATCCAATTTGTTTCATAGCTCGTAACTGAATATGAAACCTTGCAGTGGATGGAGAGTAGACTCTGGCCTGGCTGGACTGTCATGGAAGCAGGCTGAGTCAGTTCCTCACCATGCACATCTGTGGAGGAAAACACATGGTGATATCTCACACAATATATGCTGCACCTTTATTCTTCATCTAGTAAATGAATGAATTTGATAAAGCACTCACAAGAAGCAGCTGCCAGCAGGAGCAGTAGAGATGTAGAGAACATGGTGTGTGTTGTTTGTACTGGAGTCTTCTCTGTTCTCCAAAGTTTTAACAGACACCATCACATCATATAAATAGAGTGAGATCCAGCTCTGATGCTTGGATTTGTTTATCTGCTGATGATGGGAGGAGAATGTATCTGAAATGTATTTAAATCATGAGGAGGAGATTCATCTGAAGGAGGATGTGTGGGTTTATAATGGGGAGAAAAACTGTTTTTCTTTGAAAAATGTCTTGATAAACTTTATAAATCTAACTAGTAACATGATTTATATTTGGAGCATTCTCCTCTTCCACAGTGTTCATGAGATAATTCACCTATAACTGTGATTTTGCTTCTGCACACAATTAGAACAAAATCTTAAAATAATAAAACATTATTAAACTTGAGGGACATGAAAAGAGAAACATACTACAAGAAAGGAAAGTCTGTAATTTTCTGACTTATTTATACTAGACAATGTCAAAATTTGACCAGATGAAGATCATATTTATTCATATGTAAAAATAAATAAATTATAATCTTAAATTTGTTTATATTTCTGTGAGTTAAGTAGTATGTCATGTAGCCATGACTTGTTTAGGACTGGTACTGTTTGTTGCTTGAATATACAGAAGTTCAACACAGCATGACCCTGGATTTTGTACAGCTGCACCAGTAATCTGAATGACTGTGTCTCTCGAGCGCAGTAATACACAGCTGTGTCCTCTGTCTGAAAGTTTTGCCCGTTGTAAAGTCACAGTGTTGCTGGAGGATTCAGCTGAGAAACTGATCTTGTTCTTTAGTGAATCACGGCTGCCAGTATCACTGGAGCTGCAGTACCATCCGATCACCATTCCAGTGCTTGTTCCTGATAAGTGTCGAATCCAGTTAGTAGCAGTTCCTGCAAATGTAAAAACATACACATTCACAATACATTAGTTTACTTATGAAGCAGCCTGGTTTAATGAGACACTGATATAATGGAGCTGTAATGTCTTAGCTCATAACAATGCTGTAGTTAGAGTTTATGACTTCCCAGGAGAACATGTTCTCATATTTATGACACACCCTCAGTCCTTTAAACATCACAGTGTTGGGGAGATGTTGTGTGAATGAAGAAAGAGTGACCATCACAGACTTAAAGCTTAAAGAAAAGTATAATGTTCAAACATGTGTAATGTGTGTGCAGGTTAAATATACAGTTTACAGTTCAAGACCAAAGGTTGAGTAAACTTTTTCAGCTGGACTGTTAATAAAAATGGAACATAATTTGCACAACTGTTCAAATGTTTAGAATTTTTTTTAACATTTTCCTTTCATTTCTGTCTGTAAAAATGTAATATTTCATTACACATTTCATTAAATGTGATGGAAAATGAAAATGGATGTGTGTGCTGGTCTGGAAAACTCATCAGATGCAGGTGAAGGAGAATTTTCAACAAACAGTCTGATTGAAGATTTGTAAAAGCTTGCTGTAAGTGTGATTTCCTCACACAGTAGAAGTTGCTCCCTGTTCATGGTCACCACAGCGGACCAACTGGTCCGCACAACAACTTGGCAAATGTTTTATGCCGGATGCCCTTCCGGACACAACCCTCCTATGTTTCCAGGCTTAGGACCGACACTGCATCCAGTGGCTGGGAATCAAACACGGGCTTTCCACATGATAGGCGAGAAACCTACCACTGAGCCACCAATGCCCCTGATTTCCCCCCACACACACTGAATGTTAGATATTGATAGCTGTGCATCAGAGTGAAATGATCATGAGTCTAATCAATTCAGTTTGTAATCAGATACTGACTGTCAAATTGTCCATGATGCTCTGGTGCTGCAGTCAGAATTGTTATCATTATTATTTATTTTCTAATGAAGGAGGATGTTGCGAGCTAGCACTGTTTCAGTGTACTTGGAGTTTTTGTACAGGGATGTTGTTGATCTGTATCACTGTGGGGTAACGAGCGCAGTAATACACAGCTGTGTCTTCAGTCTGCATGTTCTGCCCTGTTAATGTCACTGTGCTGCTGGACGTGTCTCTGGAAATCTGAACCCTGCTTTTTCAGTTTCTCATTGTAGTAAGTGCTACCACTACCGCATATATATCCGATCCACTCCAGAGTTTTTCCTGCAGGTTGTTGTATCCAGCCTTTACAGTAGCTGCTATCAGTTAATGAATATCCAGACACTTTACAGGTCAGAGTCAGTGACTGACCAGGAGTTAATACTGTGGATCCGGTCTGGATCAGCTCAACACAGTGAACACCTGTTAAAGAAAAGTTATTTTAATGATGTAAAAGTGAAAAGCTTTAAGGAAGCAAAACTGTATTACATGTCCAATGTAAAAACACTTACAGTGTACGGCTGCCAGCAGCAGCAGCAGTAGGGATGTAGAGATCATGGTGTGTGTTGAAGCAGAAGAAGTAAAAGCTCTTTGTCTCTGTTGCTTAAATATATAAGAGGGAAGGACATTTGCATAGAGACACACCTTATCTTAAAGTCAGAATGGGATGGATTCCTCTACATGTGAAAATCTCCCCTTGTCATGAACATCTCTAATCTGTGATTATAAATCTTTAAAATTTGGAAACATTAAGAGACTGAATTTATGTGAAGAGAACACATTCTTCATATGAGCATATTCAGTAAGGAGTAAAACACTTTGGGGGACAAGAATCTAGGACCAGGTCGTGTGATGTCAGGAATTGTAAAGGTGGTGGATGTAGGTGCTGATAATTTCTTGTGTAAAGTACAAACAAAAGACATGAAATCATGTAGTTCAGCAGCCTTTGGCTCTACCGTGACATGAAGTTACTGCTACAAACCTGAATATAATTATTTTCCAATAATCAGTGCAATGATTATTATAATCACTATTCCTGTTATACAGCAGCAGACTTTGAATGGTTATGATTTATTTATTAATTAATGAAGAGTAAATCTTTGTTTGTTTATAGTTACACTGTATGTTGGGGAACTTTTGTGAACTGTATGTATTCAATAATCACTGATTAAACGTTTTTTCTATAAATGTTATTTATTTCTCTTGTTGTTCCTCTGTGAGAATTTTAATTTACAGAATTAAGACAGTATCAGTGTTCAATGTCTCACAAAAAGACATAGAAATTATGTGGCATTTATCCCTGACTTAGGGTATGTGAATTTTTTGTATTTATCAGAATCAGAATCAGAATCAGAAACGTTTTTATTGCCAGGTACAGCAAAGGGTTCGCAAAGAGCACTTTACAGTACTAGGAATTTGTCTTGGTGTCAGGTGCAAACATATACACAGACAAGAAATGTGTAGACAATTTTAAAATAAACTAGAATAAATTAAATAAAACTGTTTACAGAAAGTGACTTAAGTATTGCAATTTACAATGTAAAAGTGTAAGTGAAAGTGAAAGAGACTTTCCAAACATATATACAGATATAAAGTATATACACAATCAAGAATGAAATAAATATTGTTTTGAGTTTGCATGAAAAGTAGTGCAATTTAGAATGTGAAAGTGGCTGTCCTGTATGTTCTTGGGGGGTCATCAGGGGGTAAGTGGGGCACTTTTCAGCAGGCTAACTGTAGTGGGGAAGAGAAACTGTTCTTGTGGCGTGAGGTCCTGGTCCTAATGGAGCCTCTTGCCAGAGGTGAGGGACTGAAGGAGTTCATTTCCGGGATGAGAGGGGTCGGCTGTGATCTTGGCTGCATGTCTCTGGGACCTGGAGACATACAGCTCTTGGAGAGATGGGAGACTGCAGCTGATCACCTCCTCAGCTGAGTGGATGACACGCTGCAGTTTGGCCTTGTCCCTGGCTGTAGCTGCAGGAAACCAGACCGTGATGGAGGATGTGAGGATAGATTCGATGATGGCAGTGTAGAAGTTAACCAACATCTTTGAAGGGAGGAGAAACGTCTTCAGCTGCCGCAGGAAATACATCCTCTGCTGATCCTTCTTGGTGAGGGAGCTGATGCTCTGCTCCCACTTGAGCTCCTGGGTGATGGTAGTGCCCCAGGAAGCGGAAGGACTCGACAGATAGGAATTGAAGCCACCAGAAAAAGAAACCATTAATGTTGCAGTATATTTGGTAAGCTGTAGCGCCATCTTCAGATCTTGTGAAAATGCCCTGTATATTGATTGCAGTTTTCTCTTTTACCACATCTGTGGGAGGATTTTGCATGGCTGGTTAACCTGATTGTACCACTGCGGTATGCAGCACAGTAATAGACAGCAGAGTCATGTGCAGTCAAACAAGGCAGCTACAGATACACCATGTTTTTTGAGTTATCTCTGGTAATTTCCAAACATCCCTCAATGTGTTTGGCATATATTGTTTTACTGGAATCAAACCAGATAAACCCCCGATCCATTCCAGAGCTTTTCCAGTTTGTTGTCTGATCCAGAGCATGCCATAGCTATCAACAGTGTATTATACAGGACCAGTCCATCATAAATGCTTCAGGCCATTTGGAGTGAGCATTCACTACTACTACATCCACTAATACTCTACATGTAATAAGTACATGTGTCCTTCAAATGGATCTACAAAATCCATATGTATGCATTGCCAAGGGGACTCTGGCCATTTCCAAGGGTGTAGTGGTCACATTGTTTGTTTCTGAGCTTTGTGGAAAACATCCAGCTGCCACCATCTCCATTACTTGTGACAAAGTAGGGATTACCCTTGTTTCCTTACAGACATCTGAACACAATAATTGCAGTGCACCAAGATGTTTCACTTGGAGTAACTCCACCATATCCTGCCTAACCTTGTCAGGCAGGGGTAGACGTGATAACCCATCTGCATTTACTATGGCTTGCACCGTTTTTATACTGTATATCTTAATCATTGGCTGCCAACATCAAAGCTCAATTCTGTATCTGAGCCACAGCCATGGATGGAATGGCTTTAGTTGGACTAAAAATTGTTGTCAATGGATGATGGTCAGTAAGCAATGTAAACTTCCACCCATACAGATATTGGTAAAACTTTCATACTCAACACAATTCCAAGTTCCTCCCTTTCAATTTGAGCATAGTTCTGCTCTGCCTTACTCAACGTTCTTGAGGCAAAGGCTATTGACTTTTCTTGTGCATTCAGCAAGTGTGCAAGATGATGACACCAACACCATATGGCGATGCATTACAGGCCAGTCTGATTGGGAACTGTGGATTGTAATGTGTCAAAACACTCTGTGAGAGCAACAATTTTTACACCATGTTAAATACATCCTCACACTCCTGAGGCCAGTGCCATTGCTCCCCTTTGCACAGAACAGCATTGAGGGGTGCTAAAACAGTTGCAAGATTAGGATCAACTGTTTTTGAGTCCTTTGAAAGAATGAAATTGATTAACATCCTTTGGTGCTGGTGCATCTTTTCTGGTGACTTATGAAGACTATGAGCATCTATGATGTGCCCCAAATACTCTAGTGAATTTCTAAAGAATTCACACATCTCACGTTGGACACATAGTCCAAACAACTGAGGACTGCGTCTACATTCTTGATGTGTTGCTCATCATCTGACCCAGTCATTAATATGTTGTCTAGATAGCAATGAACATTGGGGAGGCCTTGTAAGATCTGATCCATGGTTGTCTGAATAATTGCAGGAGCTGAAGCAATACCAAATGGTAATCGATTGTAACAGAGCAGTCCATTTGATGTGTTGATAGTTAGATATTTGTGTGAATAGTTGATAAGGTCCAGTGAGGTCCAGTTGGTAAAGCATTGGCCCCCTGCCAGTGATGCGAATAAGACCTCTTTTCATGGCATCGGGTAGAGTTCAACATAAAGAGCTGGATTCACTGCTAATCCTCACATCCCTGTTCCTCTTAACCACTGGCATGACAGGCATTGCCCATTCAATATTTCACGGTGAAATATTGCAGTGTTTTCTAAACAGCATGACCTACGTTTAACATTATAATCAAACCATGCAATAGAACATGATGTTCATTCTGGTATAGTCTGCCTCTAGAGGCTTTAACTGATGAATCCAGAGAGAAATAGCTGAGAAGATTGTAGATCAGGTGTTGTTAAATTCTGAAGAATTGTATTCTCTAGTGAGGAGAAGGCAAATCTGAAATCTAATATCTATCAACAGCTAGACAGTGAAACTTTTCTCTCTATACTTCTTCTTCTTTCTTATTCAAAAGTTTAAATTGATCTTCTTGAAGAAATTGAATCAGGAGCAGTGTTGTTACAGGCAGCAGGGCTGGGGTTGAACCACTAGGGGGATTTCAGTAGGGGTTTGTCATGTCAGGTCTGTTTATGTTTATGTTTTCGGCCATGTGCGTGTTTAAGCCCCGCCCTAGCCTAATGTGTGTTCCTGCCCCTGCGCACCTGTCCCCCAATGTGTCATGATCGTTCCCTGATTATCTTTTCTATTTATAGTACTGTCTTTGTCTTCTTTAGTGGCTAGTCTCGTTTGTGTGTAGGCCGATGTGGTGTCGCGGTTTCTGTTTTATGTTCTGTCTCGTGCTTTATGTTCAATAAAACCCCATTTTCCGTGTTAAGCTTCGCGTTGGGTCTGTTATATCCAGCCGGACACTACCGGCCGTAACAGAAGGACTAGCCAAACCGAACAGATCCAGCGCGAAGCTTCGCGAGAAGGTTAGTTTTTCGTTTCCGGGTTTTATTGTTTTGCCTGTTTTCGCTTTTAGTTTGCGCTCCGGGTCGGAGTGTGTTTTGGGGTTTTTTGTTTTTTTTTTATTCCGCCCCTCTCTCTGCCCGTGGTTAGGGAAAGGAGGAGGGTCCCGGCAGAATGTTTTTTGGATTTGTGTAGAACCGGCTCCCGCTTCATCCATGTTCCTATGGGGGGCGTCGCCCCACGATGTAGCTTCTGTGGGGGGGCCCCATTTTTAGCCAGCGAAGGGGGAGTTCCGGCCAAGTTTTGATTCTGGACATTTTTCTTGGGTTCTGGCTCTCGCCCCGCCCATGTTCCTGTGGGGGGCTTTGCCCCACGATGTAGCTTCTGTGGGGGGCGCTGCCCCATTTTTAGTCAGCGGGGCAGAGTTCCGGCCAGTAAAGTTTTGTTTCCGGCTCTCGCTCCGCCTAGGTTCCGGTGGTGGGCATCGCCCCATGATGTAGCTTCCGTGGGGGGCGCTGCCCCAATGCTCGCCAGCGGAGGAGAGTTCCGGCCAGGGCCCCGGACCTTGAACTTTTTTTTTTATTTATTTTTTTTCTTCTTTGCTCCGACTCTTGCCCCTGCCCAGGTTCTGGTGGGGGGCATCGCCCCACGATGTAGCTTCCATGGGGGGCGCTGCCCCAATCCTCGCTAGCGGAGGAGAGTTTCAGCAGTACCTGGCTCCCGCCCTCCCGCCCCTTGGGGAGTTCCAGACCCCAGCGAGACGGAAATCGTCGCCTCGGAGCCATCGTTCGTCGGTGGACGTGGCTCGGCGCTGCTGCTGGGCCCGGTGGACGTCGCTTGGCGCTGCTGCTCGGCGGTGGACGTCGCTTGGCGCTGTTGCTCGGCGGTGGACGTCGCTTGGCCCTGCTGCTGGGGGCCCCCCAAGTGGACGTCACTCGGCTCTGCTGCTCGGCTCGTGGACATCGCTCGGCGCCTCCGCTCGGCTGTGGACGTCGCGTTGGACCCTTTGGCCTTGCCGTCGGGTCATTTGCTCCCCCCACTTGTCTCGCTCCTGCTTCTCGCTCCCCCACGTGCCTCGCCTTGATCCTCGTTCCCCCCACTTGCCTCGCCTTGGTCCTCGCTTCCCCCCACTCGCCTTGCTTTTGCTTCTTGCTCCCCCCCCCCGGCCCCCCTTTTTTTAATGTTCCTAGCTCCTCCCCAGGACCCATCGCTGGACCGGACTTTTTGGGGGGGGCTAAGGTTTGGCGCGTCGGGAGCCGCGCCTTTGAGAGGTGAGGAGATGTTACGGGCAGCAGGGCTGGGGTTGAACCACTAGGGGGATTTCAGTAGGGGTTTGTCATGTCATGTCTGTTTATGTTTATGTTTTCGGCCATGTGCGTGTTTAAGCCCCGCCTTAGCCTAATGTGTGTTCCTGCCCCTGCGCACCTGTCCCCAATGTGTCATGATTGTTCCCTGATTATCTTTTCTATTTATAGTCCTGTCTTTGTCTTCTTTAGTTGCTAGTCCTCGTTTGTGTGTAGGCCGATGTGGTGTCGCGGTTTCTGTTTTATGTTCCTGTCTCGTGCTTTATGTTTAATAAACCCCATTTTCCGTGTTAAGCTTCGCGTTGGGTCTGTTATATCCAGCCGGACACCACCGGCCGTAACAAGTGTTGGGTAAGTGACTTCAAAAAGTAATTAATTACTAATTACACCATCAATGCTGTATTTAAAATGCTTTTCTAATTACTCTGTCTGAAAAGTAATTCAATTACTCAATAGGTAATTTAACTCATTACTAATTACTTTTTAAAATCCCTATAAATCGTGATGATAGCCTGCAATCATTTTTTTAGCTCACCTTCGGACACTTTCTGCACTCCCGTTGTAAAATCAAGTTTTGCCTGCTTAACATTTGTTTTGTCGATGAATATGGATCACTGAAAAGTGTTTGTTGATGCTGCCTTGTCAAGTGTTTCAGTAAATTGCTCATGGTATTGACAGCAGACAGCAAAATAGTTTTTTCGCACCAGTACATAGCTTACATTTTATGGTAATGTTCTTGTCTACCTGTGTCAAAAAAGTGAAGTAACTGGAATAGTTCCATTTGTAATACTTCTGAAACAGCCACTCGCTTCTGCTACTAAGTAATGCATTAAACCCAACACTGATCAGGAGTGAAGCAGGTAACTCGTCTTCATTAAAATTGCCCCAAGATGTGAATGAGTGTGTGAAATTGTAACATGTCCAGGCTGTAAGCTCAGTTCCTGGGATGGACTCTGGATCCAGCACTCTGACCCGAATAAAACACTTCCTAAAGATGAGCAAGTGACTGAATACATTATAGTGATTATTGTCTTGTTATATTAAATTATTATATTTTTACTCCTAACAAATAGACCTCAGTCTGTAAGGTTGGGTAATCACATGCCCTCAACCCTCATCCTGAACACCGGTGTCCCACAAGGCTGCACGCTGAGCCCACTGCTCTACTCCCTGTTTAACCATGACTGTGTTCCATGGCATGACTCCAACATCTTCATCAAATATACAGATGATATCATAGTTGGTGGTCGAATCAGCAACAACAATGAATCAGCCTACAGGGCAGAGATTAAAAGCCTGTCAGCATGGTGTTCCATGAACAATCTCACCCTCAATGCCACAAAGACCAGAGCTCATTGTGGACTTTCGGAAATCTAACAGCAGCAGACACTCCTCTATCTACATCAGCCCAACCGCCCAATGCATTATTGGCACCCAACTACCTGCCTGAGTCTCTTCACTACAGTGAATGTCTGCGAAGAGCACACAAAATCATCAAAGACTCCTCCCAACCTAGTCACAATCTGTTCAACCTCCTCCCATACCCGGTCCATCCACAGCAGAACCAGCAGGTCCAGTTTTTTCGCCATCTATCTATCTGTCTGTCTATCTATCTATCTATCTATCTATCTATCTATCTATCTATCTATCTATCTATCTATCTATCTATCTATCTATCTATCTACAGAATATATATATCCTTACACTTATAATTCCAGTACATTTGGTTCTCTGTTAAGGAGAGCACAGACATGTGTTCTCTTGTGGACTCCTCAACAGAGAAAACCTGTGAATATGAACATTGTTGAAGCTGTTAAAGCCAAACTTACAGTATAGAGGTACAGATATAATGATCAGAAACGGTATCAATCGGTCTTTAGGGAGTCTGAATGCTGGGTAAGATTTTCAACATTTCAAAAAAACATTAATATATTTAATACACATTCATATATATATATATATATATATATATATATATATATATATATATATATATATTATATATTATTTTATTTTTATTTTTTTTTTTTTTTGGATATTTGATGTTTGGATATAGCTTAACTAATAGCAGCTATTGCTATAAGGGTGCAGCTTCCTGAGGGAATATTTACAGCTCATGAGGACGTGCTTGTGTAAGTTTTTGTACAGCTCTGGAGTCTCTTGTGTCAGTGTGACTGTCGTGCACAGTAATAAACTGCCGTGTCTTCAGCTTTCAGACCCTTCACTTCTAGGTACAGCATGTTTTTATTGGTGTCTTTAGTGATGGAGAACTGGCTCTGCAGTGACTGAGCGAATGTAGTGCCAGTGCCAGTGTCAATACGCCTGATCCACTCCAGTCCTTGTCCTGGTTTCTGACGGATCCAGTGCATGTTGTAGCTTCCCATTGAGAATCCAGAGACAGTACAGGACAGAGTGACCGACTCTCCAGGTCTCTTCACCACAGAAGCAGAGGAGGTCAGGGACTGTCCATAAGAATCTGGAAGAGAAGAGTAGAACTATGTAATGTTATCTTATAATGATATAATGCTAATAATCTTCACATGAAAAAACATAAACTTACATGAAATGAGTAGCAATAAAATACACTGTCCTAAAATCATCCTTCTCTGAGTTCTGCTTCACCCAGATTTAAAGTGTATGGGAGTGTTATCTATCACAGAGCTCACTGGAAACTAGAGCAGCCAAGAACATGCTGTTTATACACGACTCTATTTGAATAGGGAGTGTCCATGATCATTATGGAGGTGTTCAATCCACAACAACACGCTGCTCACTGTATAGATGTGTGGATGATTATAAAGTTCTGTGTAGAAAATCGACAACTAAATGTTTCACTCTCGCTATTTATTAGAAGCAGAGAACCTGTAATTATCCACTGTACTTTAAATCATTTTTAATAAGACTTTCTCTGTATGAAAGAAAATAAAAATGTGTTTATACACTGCAACATCATACAAATTCACATTTCATATAAAAGTTTTAATCAGGTGTTTATTTGTATAAAATTAGGCAATAGAATTTATTGATAAACACAGGTTACTAAGACGCTTTATGTAATGATTGTGTGGTTGAGTTTGTACAGACTGCCCTCTAGAGGCACAAAAATCCTCTTTCCAAATGATCTAGAATGAGTCATTTATGGGAAAAATATTATAATCTTCTGGCTGTCAATAAAAAGCATCTCACTTGGAGCAACAAAAAAAACAAAGTAGGATTTCAGAAGTGGAGCATTTTTATCAGTACAGTTTAAAAGAGAGAAAGCACTCAGATACAGTATCAGTGGTAAAAATAGTAAATCTATTGGTTTAACTAATCAATGAATTTGGAAATCAATATTAGTTAAGATATATTAAGGGAATATTTAGAACAATCCTGTAAAAATCATCAAGTGTAACATGTAAGTCAGAGAGAATCAAAATATTTTGGTTGTTTGACCTCCATGAATCCACAGCTTCTGAAAATGTGGGTTTGTCATGTGACTATAGCAAGTATGTGTTTTTGTACTGATGTCTAAGGGGAAGTATCACTGTGGTTCACGAGCGCAGTAATAAACTGCAGTGTCTTCTGTCCTCATGCTGTTCATCTGCAAATACACCTGCTTCTTACTGTTGTCTCTGGAGATGGTGAAGCGACCCTTAACTGCACTGGAGTAATATACGCTACCACCACCATCTGAGATAGATGCAACCCATTCCAGTCCTTTTCCAGGCGCCTGTCTGATCCAAGCCATCCAGTAGTTACTCCCGAATCCAGAGGCTGTGCAGGTTAGTTTATGAGACTGATCAGGTTTGATGATCACTGGATCAGACTGGATCAGTGTCTGACTGCAGGAATCTGCAAGAACACACAAAGATAAGTGTTAAAGTTAAAAAATGTATGAAAAATCCTTTAAAATGTTTCTCAATATGAAATAAATAATAATACTAACATTGAATAAACATTGCTAGAGTAAAGTAACTCAAAACACTGCCTAGTCCCATCTCAAAGAATTAAAATGATTCCTGCTGCTGTAAATGAACACAAACTGCTGGTATGTTGTTGGGCTGAATGTTTCAGTATAAATGGTTCAAATGCAGGATTTCATTTGCATGACACGCCCACTAGAGATATAAAAACATTCACAGAGGAACAGCTGAGATGAGAAAAAGCTTCCTGTAAGACTCTGGGTGTGTTTCATGCTGTCAGGTTCATCACTGCTCTTTACTCATTAGATCTCATGTCTTTTTAATACATCACTGTGTATCACTGTAACTGAAGCTGAGTGTGTATTAATGAGCAGTTAAAGATGGCTTTGTTCACACAGACTGCCCTCTCATGGCAAAAGACATCAGTTACTTGGTCCTGTATTGAGAATAATTCCACAGTTCTGCTAAAAGATATGAAGACCTGGACCTTTATCTAAAATACAGCAGAAGCAGAAGAGCTCAGTGACAGATTGAGGAAGGAATAAAACACATGGAGGCATGTTGTTCTAGGAAAATAATCAAGAGTATGGTGATGGGATACAGCAGCATGTTTTGTTCCTCTAATACTTCTCTCTGTGACATGTCGTGTATTGACTCAACATTATTGGAGGAATTATTGTGAGTATCATTTGAACTCAGTTATATGAAGTAAAAACTGCTTTCAAACATGTGAAGCAGGTGCAATATTAACTGGACATTCAGACACTTTCCATTTCAAACAGCAACATATTCTTTATAACAATGAACTGAGTGAATTTTGTATTAGTTTTTGTTAAATAATTATCTAAGTATTTAGACTATAAGTTTTTGTAATGTGAGGATTAGTTAATCAGTAAAATGTAGTTGTTTAATTAAAGAAGTGAATTGTGATGAGGTTTTTGTGCAGCACTGCAGCTTGTCGTGTCACTGTGAGTCACGAGCGCAGTAATACACAGCTGTGTCTTCAGTCTGCATGTTCTGTCCCTGTAAGGTCACTGTGTTACTGGAAGTGTCTCGAGAGATGACAAACTTGTCTTTAAGTGAATCTTTCTTATTAATACTCCCATCATAATAAATGGCGTTGATCCATTCTAAAGCTTTTCCTGCAGGTTGTCGAATCCAAGCTGTTCCATAGTGGCTGCTATCAGTGATAGAAGCTCCAGACACTTTACAGGTGATGGTTAAAGTCTCTCCTGGCTTTATAAGCAGTGAGTCTGGCTGGATGAGCTCAGTAGCACAGAACACATCTGTGAAAAGAGAAAAAGAAAAGGTGGACATGTCGAACTGAAAGGATCAGATGAAATAATAAAGCTTCAATCCAAACACTCACAGGGGGCGAGAGCCAGCAGCAGCAGTGGAGCTGAAGCAAACATGTTTGTGTTGAAGGAAGACTAATGAGAAGTGTTTCCTCTCTAGAACAGCACGCTGCTAATATTACAAGAGGAGATGCAGATTTGCATAAACATTCCAGAGAGGCTGTGTTGAGTGCAGCTCTGCAGCTGTTCATCACACTCACACCCCATTTTGTCTCAATATCAATTTAATGTGGAAAATAATTCCATTGTTTATTATTACTAATGATATAAATATTTGGTGATGTAATTAACAGTTCCTGTGATGGTCAGATTGAAAACTGATCTATTTCCAGTTACCTGAAATTCATCTGAATCTCTGCCATAATGCATGAAAATAATAATAATTAGATAAACAATCCTTTACGTCTTTATCAGTCATGTGTAAGCTGCACTCTAGAGAATTACATTAACACAGAAATGATTCTCATGTCAAATGTGACTCTCACATGGTGAAATATAGCAGTGTTTTCTGAACAGCATGAACTACATTTAACATTATAATCAAACCGTGCAATAGAACATGGTGTTCATTCTGGTATAGTCTGCCCTCTAGAGGCTTTAACTGATGAATCCAGAGAGAAATAACTGAGAAGATTGTAGATCAGGTGTTTTTAAATCCTGGAGAAGAATTGTAATCTCTAGTGAGCAGAAGGTAAAGCTGAAATTTAATATCTATCAACAGCTAGAGAGTGAAACTATTCTCTCTATACTTCTTCTTCTTTCTTATTCAAAAGACTAAAATGATCTACTTCAAGAAATTGAATCAGGAATCAAACAGGTGACTCATCTTCTCTAAATTTCGTGTGAATGAGCATGTAAATGTGTCACATGTGTATGCTCAGTTTTCCTGAAATGGACTCTGGATCCAGCACTCTGACCCGAATAAAACTCTTCCTAAAGATGAACAAGTGACTGAATACATTATCATGATTATTGTCTCATAATATTAAGCAATTCCATTTTTATTTACAGTATATATATCCTTACACCTCTCATTCCAGTAGTTTTGGTTCTCTATTAATGAGAGCACAGACATTTGTTCTCTTGTGGACTCCTGAACACATAAAACCTGCAGATGCAGATGGAGAAATTTAGCTGCACTTTATTTAGAGTTATTTAGAGAACCAGAATATGAACATTGTTGAAGCTGTTAAAGCCAAACTTACAGTATAGAGGTACAGATATAATGATCAGAAATGGTATCACTTGGTCTTTAGGGAGTCTGAATGCTGGGTAAGATTTTCAACATTTCAAGAAAACATTAAAGTGTTTAATACACATTTATTTCTTTCTGAATTGTAATATAATCAATTGTAAACAAAATCTAATTGAGCTTTTTAATAACCATAGAACATAATAGATAAATGATAACAGTACATGTGACTTGTGAAACACTGTGTGAAAATGTGTGTATGGTTTTAATACAGCTGCTTCCTCAGATCCAGTCACTGTGTCTTCTCGGGCGCAGTAATAAACCGCAGTGTCCTCTGTCCTCTAAGTACTGTGTGCTTGCTGAGACGTCTTCTGTAAAGGTGAGCTGGTTCTTCACAGACTCTGCGTATGTTCCTCGATTATTGCCTGTACTCATCCAGCCAAGCCATTCCAGAGCTTTCCCTGGTTTCTGTCGTATCCAGTGCATGTTGTAGCTTGTCATTGAATATCCACTTATCTTACAAGAGATCTTCACAGTTTCTCCAGGTTTCTTTACCACAGCAGGAGACTGGTCCAGTCTGATCTCATCACTGCTGACACCTAGCAGATAAAACATAACCAAAGATCATCATCAACAAGAAATCCTGAGGGAAGAAATATACAGTAAAGAAGTCTCAGGTACCTTTGGTTAACATTATAACAAAGATGTAATACTGAGCGACCCTCAGCCCCATCATCAAGCTCTTTGATTCAGTCGTGTGACACAAACTTCTGGTGAGCAAGAGGCTGATTTTTTATATAACAGGATGAATTTGCATAAACATCCTTCAGCTGTTAGATTTCATAGTTTCATGAATCCTTCTTGAAAACAAGTGTGCTGCTGCCCCCTACAGATGATTTTTATATTTAGGAGTTAGTAGTAATGATGCTGCAGAAAACATGTACATTTCATTTGATCTGCTGAACAGACTCTGTGTTTCTAAATTCAGAAAATTAACCACTGACCTGTAGTGTTCCTGCAGCTGGTATCACAAATAGTAGGAATAAAAGCATGTATAGTACAGTATATAGTCACAACTAGTCATCAGAATCATTGTGCTAGAGTGATTTGCCTCGATCTGCTTTACAATAAAAACATTCTATATTTATATTCATCATTCCATTCATACCACATCACTGTATCTTATACAAATCCAATCACTGTAACCACTGTATTCAGATATTACCTTTTCTGTATTTCTTCATTTTTTTATTTCTATTTTCCACCATATTTATCCTATATATACCCTATATGCCCTATATGTTCTACATTATTTTATTTTAACTTATTTGAATATTATTTGTATTCTTTTACCCTTGTGTTAATTGGTTCTATTTTCATATCAAAGACAGTCGGATAAAGCATTTCACTTTGTGTTGTACTGTGTATGATTGTGTATGTGAGAAATAAAATGTAAATTTGAATGGTTTATTCACCCAGACTGCCTTCTCATGGTCCTGTATAATTTGCTGTTAACCACCAAGCCCCCCATACTTAATATTATTTTTCGATAAATGCCGACATCAGTGTCTAAGCTGAATTTATTGTAATGTGGGGATTAGTTACTGTGTAAAATGTAATTGTTATTTCATCAAAGAAGTGAAGTGTGAAGATGAGGTTTTTGTGCAGCACTGCAGCTTGTTGTGTCACTGTGTGGTCTTTGGGCAAAGTAATACACAGCTGTGTCTTCAGTCTGCATGTTCTGTCCTGTTAATGTCACTGTGCTGCTGGACGTGTCTCTGGAAACCTGAACCCTGCTTTTCAGTTTCTCACTGTAGCCAGTGCTACCATCACCACATATCTCTCCGATCCACTCCAGAGTTTTCCTGCAGGTTGTCATATCCAGCCTGTAGAGTAGCTGCTATCAGTTAATGAATATCCAGACACTTTACAGGTCAGAGTCAGTGACTGACCAGGAGTTAATACTGTGGATCCGGTCTGGATCAGCTCAACACAGTGAACACCTGTTAAAGAAAAGTTATTTTAATGATGTAAAAGTGAAAAGCTTTAAGGAAGCAAAACTGTATTACATGTCAAATGTAAAAACACTTACAGTGTACGGCTGCCAGCAGCAGCAGCAGTAGGGATGTAGAGATCATGGTGTGTGTTGAAGCAGAAGAAGTAAAAGCTCTTGGTCTTTGTTGCTTAAATATATAACAGGGAAGGACATTTGCATAGAGACACTCCTTATTTTAGGGACAAAATGGGATGGATTTCTTTACATGTGAAAACCTCATCTCATGAACGTCTCTAATTTGTGGTTATAAATCTATAAAGTTTGGAACATTAAGAGACTTTCTCAGGTGAATTTATTTGAAGAGAATGCACTTTTCATATCAGCATATTCAGTAAGGAGTAAAACACTTGGGGTTGTGTTTTGTGGTAGGACAATAATCAAGGAGCAGGTAGTGTGATGTCAGGAGTTGTAGAGGTGGTGGATGTATGTCCAATAATTAATTGTGTGAAGCACAAAAAAACAAAAAAAACATTGTGTAGCTCTGCATACTTTGGCTGAACCTGAACACAATCATTTTCCAATATTCAATGCTATTAATTATTATAATCACTCTTCCTCTTATACATCAGCAGTCTGTGAATGATTTATTTATTAATTAAAGAAGAATACGGTGAACTCTTTGTTTGTTTATAGTTAACAGTTAATACTGTGGGCTTCCATCAGAATATTACAAAAAGTATGTGGACATATTGGCTCCAATTTTAACAGAAGTCTATATAGAGGCATTTGAACCTGAAGTGTTACCTAGTACTTTTATGGAAGCACTGATAACACTGATACCTAAAATGATAGGGATTAACTCATCCTGCAAATTTTAGACCAGTAAGCCTTGTTAATGTGGACTATAATGTTTTGGAAAAATTTTGGCTTCACAGCTGGAGAATGTTCTACCAGGTATAATTGACAAGGACCAAGTGGGCTTTATCAAGGGAAGGTCATCAGCCGATAATGTGTGAAGGCTAATTTATCTGATGTGGCTAAACGCTTCAGAGAACACACCGATCACAGCTATATCCTTAGATGCTGAAAAGGCTTTCGACAGGGTGGAGTGGGGCTTTTTGAATGCAGTCCTGTTGAATTTTGGGTTAGTCATATTTTTAGGACGTGGGTTAGTTCATTGTCTACCGCTTATCCTATCTATTCTCGGGTTACGGGAGACTGTGCCTTTCTCAGACGTCATCGGGCAACAAAGCAGCATACACCCTGGACGGAGTGCCAACCCATCGCAGGGCACACACACACTCTCATTCACTCACGCACTCCAGACAATTTAGAGATGCCAATCAACCTACAATGCATGTCTTTGGATTGGGAGAGGAAACCGGAGTACCCAGAGGAAACCCCCAAGGCACGGGGAGAACATGCAAACTCCACACACACATGAGAGAGGCGGGAATCAAGCCCCCAACCCTGGAGGTGTGAGGCAAACGTGCTACCCACCAAGCCACCGTGCCCCCTTTATTTCTTACAGAAACAATATTAATGCTCTCAGTTTGCCCTCACCTTCCTATACACAGTGGCATGCCATACAGTGAATTAGCTTTGCACTGTGCCTACCATACTTATCCATGATAAAAAAAAAAAACAAACAAACAATGTAATGTATGCTATGTTGTAGTTTATTCTATATAATGAATTAATGAAAAGTCACAAAACTAAATGCAGTTAAAAGCAAATACATGGATTATGTACAATAAATGCTATTTAAGATTCTATTTAAGATTTCAGATGTATTATAAGATAAGATATATTATAAGATTTCAGTAAGTTTTATAGTTAATTACAAATTCTTTACAAAATACAAATAACAAAAGTTCTGTACAATTCTGAACATAAGTTCAGATGTATTTACATTTTCAGATGGAGGTTAGTGCAGTGGTCCCTGTCTCCTGTAATTTGGCACTTCAGAAAAATGGTGCGTGAAACCAGTAGTGAAGCTGTATTTGCTCCAGGCTGGGTCTGTCTTCTGCATTGGCGCTCAGACACCAACGGATCAGATGGCTGCACTCTGTTACACAATACCCAGGTACATAAATCAATACATAGAAAGAAGAATCTAATGCTTAACCCCATGAAGAACCTGCTGTATAATAAATAATCCTTTAAATAATCCTTTAAAGAAAATGCTGTTGAGTACATAAGAAATTCCTCACACTTGTAACTCTGCACATTTCCTGTCAGTTTCATCAGATTGACTAATTAATACATAGTTGTAAAATATAATACATTAAAATAAATGAATGCTTCTTTTTCTGTGAAGAGAAATGAATGAAGTCTGTGTATAAGGTATAGTTCAGTCTGATATTCTTCTTCTTCTTCTTTCGGCTTTTCCCTTCAGGGGTCGCCACAGCGAATCATCTCTCTCCACCTATCCCTATCTTCTGCATCCTCAACCCTTGCACCCACTAGCTTCATATCCTCATTAATTCCATCCATATACTTCCTCTTTGGCCTTCCTCTTTGCCTCCTGCCTGGCAGCCCCATGTCCAACATTCTCCTACCAATATACTCACTCTCCCTCCTCTGAACATGTCCAAACCATCTTAATCTGGCCTCCCTAACTTTGTCCCCCAAACGTCCAACATGAGCTGTCCCTCTGATGTACTCATTCCTAATCCTGTCCAATCTTATCACTCCCAAAGAGAACCTCAACATCTTCAGCTCTGCTACCTCGAGCTCTGACTCCTGTCTCTTCCTCAGTGACACTGTCTCTAAACCATACAGCATGGCCGGTCTCACCACTGTCCTGTACACCTTCCCCTTGATTCTCGCTGATATTTTCCTATCACACAGAACTCCTGACACCTTTCTCCACCCATTCCAACCTGCCTGCACTCGCTTCTTTACCTCTTTCCCACACTCTCCATTACTCTGGACTGTTGACCCCAAGTACTTAAACTCCTGTACCTTCTTCACCTCTTCACCCTGTAACCTTACTGTTCCACTTCCCTCCCTTTCATTCACACACATGTATTCAGTCTTACTACGACTGACCTTCATTCCTCTTCTCTCCAGCGCAAACCTCCACCTCTCCAGGTTTTCCTCCACCTGCTCCCTGCTCTCACTACAGATCACAATGTCATCTGCAAACATCATTGTCCAAGGAGACTCCTGTCTGACCTCCTCTGACAACTGGTCCATCACTATAGCAAACAGGAAGGGGCTCAGAGCCGATCCCTGATGCAATCCCACCTCCACATTGAACTCCTCTGTCTGACCTACAGCACACCTCACCACTGTCCTGCTCCTCTCATACATGTCCTGCACCACTCTGACATACTTCTCCGCTACTCCTGACTTCCTCATACAGTACCACAGCTCTTCTCTTGGCACCGTGTCATACGCTTTCTCCAAGTCTACAAACACACAGTGCAACTCCTTCTGACCATCCCTATACTTCTCCATCAAAATCCTCAGAGCAAAAATCGCATCTGTTGTGCTCTTTCTGGGCATGAAGCCATACTGCTGCTCACAAATTTCCACTACCTTCCTTAACCTAGCTTCCACTACTCTTTCCCATACCTTCATTGTATGGCTCATCAACTTTATCCCCCTATAGTTACTGCAACTCTGCACGTCACCCTTATTCTTAAAGATCGGCACTAACACACTTCTTCTCCATTCCTCAGGCATCCTCTCACTCTCTAAAACCCTGTTGAACAAATTAGCTAAAAATTCCACTGCTGCCTCTCCCAGACACTTCCAGACCTCCACCGGGATGTCGTCAGGACCAACTGCCTTCCCACTTTTCATCCTCTTCAAAGCCTTCCTGACTTCATCCTTTCTAATCTTATCTACTTTCTGTTCCACAGAGTTCACCCCTTCTACTCTTTTTTCCCTCTCATTTTCCTCATTCATCAGCTCCTCAAAGTATTCCTTCCATCTCCTCTGTATACTCTCCTCACTTGTGAGCACCCTTCCATCTCTATCCTTAATAACTCTAACTTGCTGCACATCCTTCCCATCTCGATCCCTCTGCCTAGCTAACCTGTACAAGTCCTTCTCTCCTTCTCTAGTGTCTAACCTAGTGTACAACTCTTCATATGCCTTCTGCTTGGCCTTAGACACTTCCCTCTTCACTCTGCGCTGTAACTCCTTGTATTCCTGTCTATTCTCTTCAGTCCTGTCCATGTCCCACTTCTTCTTGGCTAACCTCTTCCTCTGGATACTATCCTGAACTTCCTCATTCCACCACCAAGTTTCCTTATCTTCTTTCCTCCTTCCAGATGACACACCCAGCACCTTTCTCCCTGTCTCCCTGATCACTTCTGCTGTAGTTTCCCAGTCATCTGGCAGCACTACCTGACCACCCAGAGCCTGCCTCAACTTCTGTCTAAATTCCTCACAACATTCCTCCTTTTTCAGCTTCCACCACTTGGTTTTCTTCTCTATCTTTGACCTCTTCTTCTTACAGACCATCAAAGTCATCCTACACACCACCATCCTATGCTGTCTGGCTACACTCTCTCCCACTACCACTTTACAGTCACTAATCTCTTTCAAATTGCCTCTTCTACATAGGATGTAGTCTACCTGTGTTCTCCTACCTCCACTCTTGTAAGTCACTCTATGCTCCTCCCTCTTCTGAAAATAAGTGTTAACCACACCCATGTCCATCCTCTTAGCAAAGTCCACTACCATCTGTCCTTCAAGGTTCCTTTCCTTAACTCCAAACTTGCCCATCACCTCCTCATCACCTGTGTTCCCCTCGCCAACATGTCCATTAAAATCCGCTCCTATCACCACTCTCTCACCCGTGGGAATACTCTCCATCACCTCATCTAATTCACTCCAGAATCTCTCTTTCTCCTCTAACTCACAACCTACCTGTGGGGCATAACCACTAACAACATTCAACATCACCCCTTCAATCTCTAACTTCAGACTCATCACCCTGTCTGACACTCTCTTCACCTCCAGAACATTCCTCACAAACTCCTCCTTCAGGACCACACCTACCCCATTTCTCTTACTATCCACACCATAATAAAACAGCTTGAATCCTGCTCCTATACTACGAGCCTTGCTACCCTTCCACCTGGTCTCCTGTACACACAGTATATCCACCTTCCTTCTCTCCATCATATCAGCCAGCTCTCTACCTTTCCCTGTCATAGTACCAACATTCAGAGTTCCTATTCTCAGTCCTACACTCTTACCTTTCCTCTTCTCTCTCTGTCTGTGCACTCTCCTCCCTCCTCTACTTCTTCGACCAACAGTAGCCCAATTTCCACCGGCGCCCTGTAGGTCAACGGCGCCGATGGCGGTCGTTGTTAACCCGGGCCTCGACCGATCCGGTATGAAATTCGTACTGACGATTCGCATGCTTAAATTTGGCAATGTTTTACGCCGGATGCCCTTCCTGACGCAACCCTCTCTATTTATCCGGGCTTGGGACCGGCACAGAAGTCACTGGACTGTGACCCCCATGGCTAGATTATAGTTCAGTCTGATATTAATTAGTCCATAGATTATCAGTCTTTATAGTTCCTTGCCTTGAGACAGATTTTCAGGGAGGAACAGAAAGCCAATTTTTGTTTCCTCAATTGTCTCAAAAGGCAGACAGCCACACACCAGCCTGTACAGCGTCACGCCCACAGACCAGACGGTAGCTGGGTCTGCTCGATACTGCCCCTGTATGAACCACTCAGGGGGGGCATATTTACGTGTGCCTGTTAACAAAGATACATTAGATTTAGAAAAAGAGTCACAGTACTTGCTGTCACCAAGAACTCATGGTCTCAGATCAGACACCTGCAAACTCATCGTAAGAGTGTTTGATGAGGTCTCCGCAACCGAAGTCAAACAGCTTGATGTGATACGTGTCTGTCTGGATCAGGATGTTTTCTGGCTTGACATCACGATGCAGTATTCCCTGGCTCTTACAATTCTGCAGCGCCGCCATCAGCTGAAACATCACAATGCGAGCCTCGAGCTCAGTCAAACGTCCACCTCGCATGCTGCAGAATTCCTCGAGGTCCACACATGGTTCAGGCCGCTCCTGGATGACAACGTAACGTTTTGGCTCTTCGTACCAGTCCAGAATCTTAAGGATTTTTGTGCAGGGTTTAGCGTTTGCAAGGACCATCAACGCTATCTCAATGGGCAGCCATCCATATCCTGTCTGTTGTATGGGACAAAAAGGAAAGAATGAGTGGCACACGTTATAACGCCATCCTTTGTAATACTACTGATCAAGGTCTTCTTAGAAATCTGATTTTTAGTATGTGTGCTAGGTTATAGTAATAGGTAGGATGTATATTCTGATAAAGAAACTTACAAGCTGCAGTTTTCCATATGGAATCATTTTGGAGACGTACTTGATTGCAACCTGAGGAAAGATGAATGTGTTATGTGTAATTAAATGAAATCATTTACATACATAAAGTAACTAAAAGAGGTCTTCAGACTCATTTGGCTTGTGAGGTTATACAATTTTAGACATGCATGAAAGAGCAGTAATTACTGCTTTTGAATAACAGCTTTGCAATTTTACTGCCAATCCCACAATGCTACACTGATCCATGATGTCAAGAGTAGCAGCAAAATATGTCAAAATAAAGGGAGGTTAAGAGACGTATAACAATCAGCCTCCTTCAAAAGGCACAGTCTCCTACCAGTGAACACTGCTATTCCTGAGTTCAGTTTTAATATTCAAGATTCTGACTAATACCTGGCAGCATTTGATCTGATTGTGTAGAAAATGGGTCAAAGTCTAGAGTAAAAACAGAAATGGAAAGACTTACTGGCAATCCGTCTTCTCTGCGTATCCCAGCAAACACACAGCCAAATCCTCCTGCACCCAGAAGTTCTGTCATTTGCACTTGATGAATACACCACATACTTGTGATGTAAAGATTTCAGATCAAGCAGCCAGGCAACTCATATAATTATGAACATGTGAACATGTGCTGGTTTTGGTGTCAGTTTAATGCCAGGCAGGTGATCCACGCAACAGCAGACTTTGACTTGTGGTACAGAATCCAACAAGTACAAGAGCTCTAAGGCATGTTCAGCCCCTCTTGACTGAAGATCGGACACAACACGAACTTCACTCCACTGCTGCTCCTGTGTGCACGCCGACCCTCCACCTCGGCCGAGCGAACACGCAAAGTGCCGGTAGCTGATCGGGAGATGTTCAGGAAACGCACAAATGCGGAAGAGTTGGAGCTTAACATTATTGCCACAACGTCTACATAGGACTGAGAGGCAATGATTAAACAGACATTATACAGTAGTTCCTCAGGTCTGTGGGAACTCCAAAGTAAAATCACAATACAAACTCATTTCTAAATAACACAATGCTTGCTATTTGAGATTAATTTTCTCATTGATTATGAAAGCTAGAGACCCTAAATCCAAAAACTATTTAATTTCCCTTTTCAATGTCCGTTCTGAAAAAGTGATTATGAAAAGTCCTTGTTGTGAGAAGCAAATTTAACAAAAGCAGATTAATTTTGCATGTTCAACTGTAATTCTGTCTGAAGCTCATGCTCTCAATTATACATTAGCGCAGCTAGATCATAACAGTCTTACAATATTAGAAATGAAACATTATATTCAAAGTATTAGTGCATTTAGTCATGTGTGATTCAATGTAGAACAAGGCAAGGTCATTTGGAGGTTACTTCCTCATAATGCTCCGCATCTCAATTCTCCTTTGAGACACAGGTGTGACCATACAGGCCGCTTAAGTGTAGCCCCACTCCAATAAAAGCAACAGGGAGGAAGGCATCAGCTCCTGCTGACGTTCAGCATCCAATCCTGCTGTGCAGCACACCTTCTGACACTGAACAACAGTGCAGAGCTAACAATGTCTCTTCCTATTGGGCCTTTTTCCTTCAGCCATTTTCCCCAGAGTTGAAATGCATGCTCAGTGGATTTCAGGTTACATGACTTATCTGTCTGTTCAGTCACAAATATTTTTATTAATATGTGTTGTTACAGAACTACAGGTGCATCTCAATGAATTAGAATGTCGTGGAAAAGTTCATTTATTTCAGTAATTCAACTCAGATTGTGAAACTCGTGTATTAAATAAATTCACTGCACACAGACTGAAGTAGTTTAAGTCTTTGTTTTTTTTAATTTTGATGATTTTGTCTCACATTTAACAAAAACCCACCAATTCACATCAAATTAGAATACTTCATAAGACCAATAAAAAAACATTTTTAGTGAATTGTTGGCCTTCTGGAAAGTATGTTCATTTACTGTACATGTACTCAATACTTGGTAGGGGCTCCTTTTGCTTTAATTACTGCCTCAATTCGGCGTGGCATGTAGGTGATCAGTTTGTGGCACTGCTGAGGTGGTATGGAAGCCCAGGTTTCTTTGACAGTGGCCTTCAGATCATCTGCATTTTTTTGTCTCTTGTTTCTCATTTCCCTCTTGACAATACCCCATAGATTCTCTGTGGGGTTCAGGTCTGGTGAGTTTGCTGGCCAGTCAAGCACACCAACACCATGGTCATTTAACCAGCTTTTGGTGCTTTTGGCAGTGTGGGCAGTGCCAAATCCTGCTGGAAAATGAAATTAGCATCTTCAAAAAGCTGGTCAGCAGAAGGAAGCATGAAGTGCTCCAAAATTTCTTGGTAAACGGGTGCAGTGACTTTGGTTTTCAAAAAACACAATGGACCAACACCAGCAGATGACATTGCACCCCAAATCATCACAGACTGTGGAAACTTAACACTGGACTTCAAGCAACTTGGGCTATGAGCTTCTCCACCCTTCCTCCAGACTCTAGGACCTTGGTTTCCAAATGAAATACAAAACTTGCTCTCATCTGAAAAGAGGACTTTGGACCACTGGGCAACGGTCCAGTTCTTCTTCTCCTTAGCCCAGGTAAGACGCCTCTGATGTTCCCTGTCTGATCCAAGCCATGTAATAGCCACTCATGTCTAATCCAGAGGCTGTGCAGGTCAGTTTATGAGACTGATCAGGTTTGATGATCACTGGATCAGACTGGATCAGTGTCTGACTGCAGGAATCTGCAAGAACATACAAAGATAAGCGTTAAAGTTAACAATAAATGTATGAAAAATCTTTAAAATGTTTCTCAATATGAAATAAATAATAATACTAACATTGAATGAAGATTGCTAGAGTAAAGTAACTCAAAACACTGCCTAGTCCCATCTCAAAGCATTAAAATGATTCCTGCTGCTGTAAATGAACACAAACTGCTGGTATGTTGTTGGGCTGAATGTTTCAGTATAAATGGTTCAAATGCAGGATTTCATTTGCATGACACGCCCACTAGAGATATAAAAACATTCACAGAGGAACAGCTGAGATGAGAAAAAGCTTCCTGTAAGACTCTGGGTGTGTTTCATGCTGTCAGGTTCATCACTGCTCTTTACTCATTAGATCTCATGTCTTTTTAATACATCACTGTGTGTCACTGTAACTGAAGCTGAGTGTGTATTAATGAGCAGTTAAAGATGGTTTGGTTCACACAGACTGCCCTCTCAAGGCAACAAGCATCAGTTACTTGGTCCTGTATTGAGAATAATTTGACAGTTCTGCTAAAAGACATGAAGACCTGGACCTTTATCTAAAATACAACAGAAGCAGAAGATCTCAGTGACAGATTGAGGAAGGAATAAAACACATGGAGGCATGATGTTCTAGGAAAATAATCAAGGACAGGGTGATGGGATACAGCAGCATGTTTTGTTCCTCTAATATCTCTCTCTGTGTCATGTCATGTATTGAATCAACATTATTGGAGGAATTATTGTGAGTATCATTTGAACTCAGTTATATGAAGTAAAAACTGCTTTCAAACATGTGAAGCAGGTGCAATATTAACTGGACATTCAGACACTTTTCAGCAACATATTCTTTATAACAATGAACTGAGTGAATTTTGTATTAGTTTTTGTTAAATAATTATCTAAGCCTTTAGACTGTAAGTGTTTGTAATGTGGGGATCAGTTACTTTGGAAAATGTAGTTGTTTAATTAAAGAAGTGAATTGTGATGAGGTTTTTGTGCAGCACTGCAGCTTGTCGTGTCACTGTGTGGATCACGAGCGCAGTAATACACAGCTGTGTCTTCAGTCTGCATGTTCTGTCCCCGTAAGGTCACTGTGTTACTGGAAGTGTCTCGAGAGACGGAAAACTTGTCTTTAAGTGAATCTTTCTTATGAATACCCCCATCATAATAAATGTTGTTGATCCATTCTAAAGCTTTTCCTGCAGGTTGTCGAATCCAAGCTGTTCCATAGTGGCTGCTGCTATCAGTGATAGAAGCTCCAGACACTTTACAGGTGATGGTTAAAGTCTCTCCTGGCTTTATAAGCAGTGAGTCTGGCTGGATGAGCTCAGTAGCACAGAACACATCTGTGAAAAGAGAAAAAGAAAAGGTGGACATGTCGAACTGAAAGGATCAGATGAAATAATAAAGCTTCAATCCAAACACTCACAGGGGGCGAGAGCCAGCAGCAGCAGTGGAGCTGAAGCAAACATGTTTGTGTTGAAGGAAGACTAATGAGAAGTGTTTCCTCTCTAGATCAGCACGCTGCTAATATTACAAGAGGAGATGCAGATTTGCATAAACATTCCAGAGAGGCTGTGTTGAGTGCAGCTCTGCAGCTGTTCATCACACTCACACCTCATTTTGTCTCAATATCAATTTAATGTGGAAAATAATTCAGTTGTTTATTATTATTAATGATATAGATGTTTGGTGATGTAATTAACAGTTCCTGTGATGATCAGATTGAAAACTGATCTATTTCCAGTTACCTGAAATTCATCTGAATCTAGGTTAAATACATGAAAATAATAATAATTAGTTAAACAATCCTTTATGTCATTATCAGTAATGTGTAGGCTGCACTCTAGAGAATTACATTAACACAGAAATGATTCTCATGTCTATAAATTTCCGGGTTAATGTTTTTGACAGAACATGATGTTCATTCTGGTATAGTCTGCCCTCTAGAGGCTTTAACTGATGAATCCAGAGAGAAATAACTGAGAAGATTGTAGATCAGGTGTTTTTAAATCCTGGAGAAGAATTGTAATATTTAATAAGCAGAAGGCAAAGCTGAAATCTAATATCTATCAACAGCTAGACATTAAAATGATCCACTTCTGGTAATTAAATAAGGAGTGAAGCAGGTGACTCCTCGTCTTCTCTAAATTGCCCCTAGGTGTGAAGTAGTGTGTAAATGTGTAACATGTCCAGGCTGTAGAAAGTCTCAGGTGCCTTTGGTTAACATTTTAACAAAGATGTAATACTGAGCGACCCTCAGCCCCATCATCAAGCTCTTTGATTCAGTCGTGTGACACAAACTTCTGGTGAGCAAGAGGCTGATTTTTTATATAACAGGATGAATTTGCATAAACATCCTTCAGCTGTTAGATTTCATAGTTTTATGAATCCTTCTTGAAAACGAGTGTGCTGCTGCCCCCTACAGATGATTTTTATATTTAGGAGTTAGTAGTAATGATGCTGCAGAAAACATGTATATTTTATTTGATCTCTCGTCTGATTGTGTAATGCTGAACAGACTCTTTTTTTCTAAATTCAGGAATTAACCATTGACCTGTAGTGTTCCTGTAGCTGGTATGAAAAATAGGAGGAATAAAAGCATGTATAGTACAGTATATAGTCACAACTAGTCATCAGAATCATTGTCCTAGAGCTGAATTGCCTCGAGTCAAATAAGTAGACTTTTGTACTACAGGGATTACTAATATTAATAACTGCTAAAGAGGATAATAAGAGGATAATAAAGAGGAAGATCTGAGTGCTGAGTGTGAATGGATGTTGTTCTTTATAATAAATGTCTCTGGGGTGCAGCTTCCTGCTGAGGGAATATTTACAGCTCATGAGGACGTGCTTGTGTAAGTTTTTGTACAGCTCTGGAGTCTGTTGTGTCAGTGTGAGCTTCGTGCACAGTAATAAACTGCCGTGTCTTCAGCTTTCAGACTCTTCACTTCTAGGTACAGCATGTTTTTATTGGTGTCTTTAGTGATGGAGAACTGGCCCTGCAGTGACTGAGCGAATATAGTGCCAGTGCCACCATCAATACGCCCGATCCACTCCAGTCCTTGTCCTGGCTTCTGACGGATCCAGTGCATGTAGTAGCTTCCCATTGAGAATCCAGAGACAGTACAGGACAGAGTGACCGACTCTCCAGGTCTCTTCACCACAGAAGCAGAGGAGGCCAGGGACTGTCCATAAGAATCTGGAAGAGAAGAGTAGAACTATGTAATGTTATTTTATAATGAAGTAATGCTAATAATCTTCACATGAAAAAACATAAACTTACATGAAATGAGTATCAATAAAATACACTGTCCTAAAATCATCCTTCTCTGAGTTCTGCTTCACCCAGATTTAAAGTGTATGGGAGTCTTCATAATTATGAACTTAGTAAATGTTTGTAATAGTTTTGGTTAAATAATTATCTATGCATTTAGGCTAAAGTGTTTGTAATGTGGGAATTAGTTACTCAGTAAAATGTAGTTGTTATTTAATTAAAAAGCGAATTGTAATGAGGTTTTCGTGCAGCACTGCAGTTTGTAGAGAGAATGCCTGTAACATGTCTATTAAGGTTTTTGTAAGAGGAATCTACAACAGGTCTGATGTAACCGGTTCCCTGAGAAGGGAACGAGTCGCTGCATCATAACGGACGCTATGGGAACACTTTGCCGAGGAAGTGTGTCTGAAGCTCCTTGTGCACACACGCCAATTCATTGGCTCAGATAGGACACGTGATGGGGGAATACGCGCCAGCATGTCCATATAAGGGCACCTTCATTCATTCAGCTTGCCTTTGTCTGAAGGAAGCGCGAAAGAATGCTCGGGGTGTGGCCAGTGTCTCGTTCCCTTCTCAGGGAACCAGGTTACATACGTAACCTGTTGTAGTTCCCTTTTGAGGGAACTCGATGCTGCATCATAACTGACGCTATGGGAACCCAATACCCACACCGCCACACACCGGTCGATGTCTGTCCCAGGGGCTGTGAGAGAGCATGAGCGGACCAGGAACAGAGCACCCATTAGCCCTGAAGGACCTGAGACCCAGGAGTGGGGTCCAGGTCCAGGTTATAAAATCTGATAAAGGTGTGCGGAGAGGACCAGCCTGCCGCAGCACAAATCTCCTGCAGGGGAACACCCCTAGCCAGGGCACTGGATGACACGACATCCCTAGTGGAGTGAGCCCTGACCCCTAGAAGCAAAGTGATACCACGCGCCTCGTAGGCCTGGGTAATGGCCTCTACCACCCAGTGTGCCAAGCACTGCTTGGAGACCGGATTACCCTTGTTCCAGCTCCCAAAGCAAATGAACAAGGAGGGGGACTTAAGACATGAGCCGGAGCGGTGGAGATAAGTCTTAAGGGCTCTGACTGGGCAGAGCAAGTGCTGCCTCTCCTGTTCCGCTGATTCATGGGGTGGAAGGCAGAAGGCCTGCAGGATGACCGGGCGACCAGCCATCCTGGACACCTTTGGGACATATCCAGCACTGGGGTGCAAGAGCCTGCAGTTCCCCTACCCGTCTAAGGGAGGCCAAGGCTAAAAGCAGAGCCGTCTTAAGGGTCAGAAACTTCTCTGAGGCTGACTCCATGGGCTCAAAGGGGGCTTCCAGCAACCCATCCAGGACCACTGAGAGGTCCCAGGAGGGGAGGTGTGGTCTTCAGGAAGGCCTCAGCTGCCTGGCATGTCGCAGAAAGCGAGAGACCAGAGGGTGCCTACCTAGGGAGGCTCTGAAGACAACGGCGTGGTTCGCAGCAAAGGCGGCCACATACACCTTTAAAGCAGAGGGCGACAGCCCCTGAGAAAGCAAGACTGTAGGAAACCTAGCACTGTACCAATTGGGCAGTGCACTGGGTCCTGCTCACGCTGAGCGCACCAGAGACTAAAAAGCCTCTACTTAAGAGCATACAGCTTCCTAGTGGAGGGAGCCCTAGAATTCGTTAGAGTCTTCACAACCTCTGATGAGAGGCCTGCCTCTAGGAACTGGTCCCCCTGAGGGGCCAGAGCCAGAGCTTCCACATCTCTGGGCGGGGGTGGAGAATTGCCCCTCACGCCTGAGAGAGGAGATCTTCCCTGATAGGAATCTCCAAAGGAGTGCCACCTAGGAGTGAGACAAGGTTTGCAAACAAAACTCGAGCGGGCCAGCGGGGAGCCACTAGGAGGAGGTGGACCCTGTTGTGGCATACTCTGGCTAGGACTTGTGGGAGCAGAACTACTGAGGGAAAGGCGTACAGATGCAGCCTCGGCCAGGTCTGCACCAAAGCATCCAGACCCAGAGGAGCTGGATGAGAGAGGGGGTACAGGAACGGCCTCATGTGAAGCAGGCCTAAAGGAATCACGTTGGCTGACGCCACCATGAGGCCGAGGACACTCTGTGCCTCGGCGACAGACAGGCTCTGGTCTAGTCGAATGGCATTTACTGCTGACAGTATGGAAGCCACCCGAGCAGGAGATAGACATGCGCACATCATGGTGGAATCCCAAATCACTCCCAGGAAGGTGGTTCTCTGAAATGAAGAAAGCACACACTTCTCTGGGTTGATCCTGCACCTCATATGCACCAGCAACACATCCCGGTGACTGGCTGCCATGGCCTTGGAGTGGGCCAGGATAAGCCAGTTGTCCAGGTAATTGAGTACATGGATGCCCCGGAGACACAACGACGCCAGAGCCATATCCATGTGCGGCGACAGAGCTAGACCAAAAAGAAGAACCTGAAACTAGTAAACATTGGCCCTGAAAGCAAACCTGAGCAACTTAGGTGTTCTGGCCGGATGCCTATGTGAAAATAGGCATCCTTGAGGTCTATCGTCACAAACCAGTCCTCAGATCTGATCTGTGATGCAATCAGTTTTGTAGTGAGCATCTTGAACCTGAACTTCCTTAGGGCAGAGTTCAGAGCTCACAGGTCCAGAACTGGATGCAGCCCCCCGTCTCTCTTTGGCACAATGAAATACCGGCTGTAAAAACATATTTTATGGCCCCTTTTCTCAGAAGGGAGAGAAGTTTCCTCTTAGAGGAAAGAAGTTTGCCATGTGCCGAAGATAGTGGGTAGCACTCCTTAAAATTGAGAGGGATGGGTGGCAAACTGGATCCAGTACCCTTTCTTTACGGTATCTAGGACCCACTGAGAGACACCTGGCAGAAGCTTCCATGCTGCCAGGTTGTCCAAGAGAGGTGTTAAACTCATGTTGGATAGATTTAAAGGGGAAGTGGGAGCAAGAGTGGGACATATTGACCCCCAAAATGCCAGAGGCAGTGGGGTAGGGAAAGCCTTATTAAGGGGGGTGCTTCCAGGAACCCTAGCCCTCGGGCGTCAGGATTCCTTCGTGGCCCACCAGGCCAAGATGACGGTCCTCAGGTCAGGTCATGCCTGACGGGCCTGAGCTCTAGCCCACTGGCCAGCCTCCCTATATTTTGGTAGGGGGCACGGACTGCCACACTAGCCTTCTTTTCTGCCCTATCAGGAGGTGAGGCTGGATGACGGCCCGGGCTTTTCGCTGCAGTGGGTAATGAACTCTTTAAATGCTGGTGATTGACGCTTCACCTCCTGGTGCCGGTCAACGACAGCACTGACTGTGTTGCCGAACAAGCCATTGGGAAAAATTGGGGCATCTAACAGAAAGTACTTGTCTTTGTCTATCCCCGTATATTAGAGCTGAGCTGCGAACTCGGGTCTCTGGTGTGAGAGGCTGGCTCTCTATCACTGAGCCACAGGGGGGTGGTGGACCTAATATTGAGACGCACCTGTGAGAGTTGAAATGCAGAATGGTTTTAATGAAGTTCAAACAAATAAAAATTCATAAAGAGAACAAAAAACATCAAAGTAACAAATAATACAAAAGGCAGTCTTGAGAAAACTCCAGAAGAAAAAAATACTAAAAGCAAAAACTCCAGAGGAAAAACAATACTCAAATGACACAGAACACAAAAATCCAGAGTCCAGAGAACACAAAAATCCGGAGTCTAGAGAACACAAAAATCCAGAGTATAGATAACAAAACAGTCAGAGAGCTAGAGACTTACTCGAGATGCTGGCTTCAGAACAACTAAAAACCAAGCAACAAAACTGAGAGACGAGGACACTTAAATACACAGAACAGAACGAGACTCATGTGAGAACAATAACACTAATTATACAGGCGAAATCAGGGCAGAGGAGCTCCACAGGGTCCTCTAGAGGTCAAGACCTAACAAAACATTCCAAGATACTGACACCGTAATGGCTGAATAGCCTGAGGAAGCCAGAGAAAACAGGCATGCTGAATATGGATTTTTCCAGGACCTTGATACCTCAGCATGGAGGTCTTGAAAGAAAGGCAGCCACCTGCGTGGGGAAGGGGCACGCCCCAAGGTCAGGAAGCGGTCGTCTAGCTTTGAATGGGCAACGCTAGCTTTCTGCTCCGGCCAATCTAAATTTAATTGATGATGTCGAGGAGCTCCTCAAATGCCACTGGCTGTGGTGGCAAATCGACAGAGGAATTCCCCTCGTCACACGCGTCAAATTCCTCTGAGTCCCCACTTCCAGATTGGGAGAAATCGCAGCACAAGCTCCCAAAGCCGAAATGTGGACATCAGAGCCAGAGGAGAGGACAAAAGAAAGGGAATGACCCGTCTCCTGTTACACTAACTCCATCTGTGAATCCCATGGCCCCATGTTTCAATTATCGCACCTCACACTGTGAGAACAGACTGTGTGTTATACACAACACACTGCTGGAAACATGCTGTATTATTCCTGAATCCACTCAGTAAATGCTGATTCCTACTGTTGGTTAAAAATCCTGTAAAATGAAGGGATTAATAATGGTTCAGAATGAACACTTTTTTAATAATGTTTTCTTTTTTATTTAAAAATGAAAAAAGTGAAAGTGTGACTGAGATGATTCATTAGTTGCATTGAGAGGATGTGTGTAACATGTCTCATCAGGTTTTTGTAAGAGGAATCCACTATTCTGTCTCACTGTGTGTCATAAGCACAGTAATATACAGCCGTGTCTTCAGTCTGCATGTTCTGTCCTCCAATTGTTATTGTGTTAGTAGAAGTGTCTCTGGAGATGCTGAACTTATTTTTCAGTTTGTCACTGTAAACTGTACTCCCATCACTCTTGATGCATCCAATCCACTCCAGAGCTTTTCCTGCAGGTTGTCGGATCCAATCTGTACGATAGCTCGTAACTGAATATGAAACCTTGCAGTGGATGGAGAGACTCTGGCCTGGCTGGACTGTCATGGAAGCAGGCTGAGTCAGTTCCACACCATGCACATCTATGGAGGAAAACACATGGTAATATCTCACACAATATATGCTGCACCTTTATTCTTCATCTAGTAAATGAATGAATTTGATAAAGCACTCACAAGAAGCAGCTGCCAGCAGGAGCAGTAGAGATGTAGAGAACATGGTGTGTGTTGTTTGTACTGGAGTCTTCTCTGTTCTCCAAAGTTTAACAGACACCATCACATCATATAAATAGAGTGAGATCCAGCTCTGATGCTTGGATTTGTTTATCTGCTGATGATGGGAGGAGAATGTATCTGAAATGTATTTAAATCATGAGGAGGAGATTCATCTGATGGAGGATGTGTGGGTTTATAATGGGGAGGAAAACTCTTTTGTTTAAAAATTTATAAACCCCACTAACAAAAAGATTTTATATTTGAAACTTTCTCTTTTTTCCCCGCAATGTTCATGTTCATGGTAATTCACCTAATACTGTGATTTTTTTTATTTTTTATTCATCCATCCATTATATTCTCTCAAACTGTATATAATGTGATGAGGATAGATGGATTTCTTCAAAGTACAGTATAAACTGTAAAGATTTAAATTAGAATAAATATCACACGTATGTTTAGTGGTCTGGATAAACTCTTATATGGTTAAAGTGTCAGTCAATGTCATTTCTTTAGACAGCGATGGAAATGAAGGGGTTAATAATGGTTCAAAATGAACGCTCTTTCAATAATGTTTTCTTTTTTTATTCATAAATGACTTTGTGTGACTGTGTTTTAAAATGCTGCAAACTATTACGACTTCATTCCAATAGAATTAGATGAAAGTGTGACGGAGATGTCCAGACAATATTCACAACAATTTACATGCAGTAAAAGTCAACAAGTGGTCACATGTAAGTCAGAGACAATTTTATTTTTATTTTGGTTTATTTTCATTTTTATTTTGTTTGTTTTGCCTCCATGAATCCACTGTTTCTGAATATAAACTGCAGTGTCTTCTGTCCTCATGCTGTTCATCTGCAGATACACCTGCTTCTTACTGTTGTCTCTGGAGATAACATTGAGTGAAGTTTACTAGAGTAAAGTAACTTTAAAATGATTCCTGCTGCTGTAAATGAACACAAACTGCAGGAAGGTTTCGGCTGTAAAACCAATTGAAAGTAAAAACATTTAATTAAAGCCCTTTAATTTAAACTAAAGCCCTCCACAATGTTTTAGCCGGAAATCCAAAGTTTATCATTAAATACTCATTAGTCATTAACCTTTGACCTTTTTGATAATTACTTTATAATTACTATTTGAACTTTGACCTGAGCTGTCAAAAACAATTAAAGTTACAACTTTTGCCCTCTATACTCTCTTCTGTTTCTCTATTTCACATTGTTGAAAATTTCCTTGAAGAATCATGCTTTTGCATAAATCAGATTCTAATCAATTCATAATTCTACTTCTAGCTAATTATAATTACAAAATATTTATTCTTAAATCCTTTGTTACCCTAATTTACTTTAATCATTTAATCTAGTAATCTTTAAATAAATTTAATCTAATTTACTATCTACGTTAATTAGTAATCATCTAATAACCATTTAATCCTTAACAAATTACTCAGATTAAGCAACTCTGTTCTTTATTTATTTTAAGACATAATCCATTAATCTCACTTTACAATCCTCATTTTAAATCAATATCAAAGCAGGATAATCTTTAGGTGACAGTTAAAATTTACTAACAATAGCATATGGATTAAAAAAAAATAAATAAATAAATAGAGACTCATAATCAAGTAGTGCATAGTTTATTAGACATTAATAAACACTATTTTATGGGAACCCAAAGGTTCATTACAAAAACAGAAGAAAAACAGAGATTAGCAACTACCAGCTTTATACTTCAGCCGAGATATCAGCCAAGTGGGCAGTAGGAGAAGTTGGGGAGTAGGATGGAGAAAAAGGGGGGAATGGAGATGCAGAGGAGGATGAAGAAGGATTAGGAGAGGGGGAAGGACACCCAGCAAGATTAAAGGCAATAGGAAGCGTCTCAGGCTTCGGCGGAGAGGCCTTTGGCCTGCGAAGCCAAAGCCATGTGCTCGTCTGTGCCTACGCACCATGGTATAGTGAGAATCAGCAAGGCCAACGTGCACGTTCTTAAAAACAAAATGTATGGCAACCTTGGAAACAGGAGAGGGGAACGTCATAACAACTCTCAGATAGGACAATAACAAGATATGAAAATGTCTGGTGAAGCAAAACAACCAAATGAGAAATGAATATAATATTAATAGAAGTACACATTGTACTAAAATCAAAGTATACCACAGAGAGAGAGCATAAGGAGTAGGTAATGTCGGAACTCAGAGCCCCCTCTGAGTGGACATATCGCAGGATGAATGTTGAGTTGTATCAATTTCCCCTTAACTTCCCATTATCAATTAACTCAGTAAACTTATCAAAATCAAACTACCAAACTTAGCCAAAATAACATGCGGTCAGTCAGCCGATGGGGACGAACAAATTTATTCAGCAAGACACACCTGTCAGATGTACATTACTGAAGAGAGCAGCTGGTCTGAAGTCCTTTGAAGAATTCCTTACCATTTATACATCCAATTCTATTTTAACATTTCATCCCCTTCAATTGAGCCCCTCCTTACCCAATTTGCATACAGACATATCTATGACCTTTTATGGCTATCTCTTCAGCTCCTTTGGTCTTCCTTTTTTTGGTTTGATTCTTCGAACATGATGTTCTCCTCACCTCCTTGTGACTTCTGACATAGTATTGACCCTGAACACTATGTTCTAGACGTTTGCAAGTTTGCAAAGTCAGCATTGTTCCCTGCTCCTCATCAATTTTATTCATAGCATGGTACAAAGCAAGTTATTTCCAATCGTACTGTCTAGTTTTGTTTCCTTCTGTCTAGTTCTTATTGTTTTGTCCTCTCAGCTTTTAAGTGTTTCAGGACCTGCATTTTAAGATCAACTAACCTGTGTTTTAAGGTCAAACAACCTTAAATATTCACCTTACTCATCCAATGTTTCACTAGCTCTATTGGATGGTCAGCCACTCCAATGATCCCATTGAAGTGGACAGCCTAACTGACTAAACCGCAACACTAAGCTGTAAGCTTCACTGGTTTACACAATCTCAGCGTGGTTACTGTTCGTAGATCCCATTTGTATAATTTTATTATTACTGCATATACATACTATCAGAGGTTATACTATACTGATTGTCATAAGCTTAGCCGTTAGGTAGATGATAGGATAATGGATACCACTGCTCTTAAATGAATTATTACTACTTTGAAGATAAGCATGAATTCCCCCTACACATTGCTATTTTAATATAGGCATGTACCATTAATTTAGTGAATGTTGATTAATTAATTATTAATTGTTAAGTAATTTTACCTTTAAAATCCCCTAACATTACTGTCATTACCTTTACGCTGACCCTACAGATCTTACAGATCATCTTGACCTCGCAGTTGATACCTTTTGTCACAAGTCTATGTCAGCCTGTGTAAGTCTGTCTTCAAGCCACTGATGTATTATTAGATGATTATTTTTGAGTTAGTTGCACTTCTTCTTATTTTGTTTTTGCTAGACACTATGCAAGCTTCCACATCCTCTGTATTATCTGTGTCTGCACTCATCGCTTTTTATGTTACAGATAACACTGTCTAGGCTTTAAGCCTTTAAGCATTATCGTTTTATTATTGTTATGCCTTTATGTTATTTTATTTTAAGCTAAGCCTGGTGTTTATGAAGATTACGTAATCACGTGACATACCATGCTATTATACTGGTGCATTAATACGTTATGATTATGATTAATTATGATTATGCTTGATTACCATTTTGTCTCGGGTTAGGTTATACTTGAATACTATAAGGTTAATATACTTGAATACTGTAAGAATATACTATTTTAAGCAGAGTATTAGGTTAAAAGTAAGCATAAAATTAACCTTAAAATTTCTCCGACAGTAAATAGGGAAAATGACTTACCTAGGTAAGGTGGAGGGGTGCTGTAAGGTTCCGTGGGAAAAATCAGAGATGTCAGAGATGGAAGTGGAGTGTGAGATGATGCGGAGGCAACTGGCAAGTGGCTGTGTTTATAGGTGAGGCGGGGCAGGGCCCAAGCCCAAGTTAAATCAAAACAGTGAATGAACCTTTTCTAGTGGCTGGTATTACCCAAAACATGGAACATAAAAATATCAAAAAAATATAATACATAATAATAAAAAAATCACCGAATGGCAGTCAAGCACAGAGGTGATGTAGAGGGGAAATACAAAAAGGGGGGTTGTGATAGAAATATGGGAGGAAACTACACTAAACCTAACTGAACTATCTGCAGAGCAAATAAGTTTAAGCCCTCAGATAATAAAACCAACAATAAACAAGGATAAATGAATAAAATAATAATTAAATATTGGGAGGGAAAACATCTTAATACTCTAAATAAATGCCAGATAACCCTACAAAGTCAGCCCTCAAGTACTCTGATATAGGGGATATAATAAATAGGTTCCTAAAGTATAAATTAGTAAATACCTAATTTCTGCAAATACTGTAACTGTAACAGCGCGCCGCTAGCGGCGGAAGAGGCCGGATCTCGGGCGGGTCATGACAGTAATCTGTTAACTATGATAGACAGGCCTAGGCCGGACTTAAAGGCCCAGCAATTGGTATCCTTGAGGCCAACAGGTGGTAATCATAAGGCTACCAGTTATGTACAAACGAAGGAGGGATTTTATGGGGCATATTCAGCAGAATAACCATCTATCGTCAAAACAAGTGCTGACAAACAAGTGTAAGGAGGGGTAAAAAGGCTCGTATATATAGGGGAAATTTGTGTACACTTCAGAACCACCCAGAAGAGTGTCCACTCAGAGGGGACTCTGAGTTCTGACAATGTTTGCCTCACACCTCCTGGGTTGGGGGTTTGATTCCCGCTTCCACCATGTGTGTGTGTAGTTTGCATGTTCTCCCCGTGCCTTGGGGGTTTCCTCTGGGTACTCCGGTTTCCTCCCCCAGTCCAAAGACATGCATTGTAGGTTGATTGGCATCTATAAATTGTCCGTAGCGTGTGAATGAGAGAGTGTGTGTGTGTGTGCCCTGCGATGGGTTGGCACTCCGTCCAGGGTGTATCCTGCCTTGGTGCCCAAAGTCTCACTTTTAGGAAAAAGTGTTGATTTTAACACATTTGGCTATGACAAATTTCTGGAACCTTTGATAAAAGGGTTAAAAGCTCTAGAGCAAGATGGTTTGTTTGTGGAAGCTTTAGGACATTACGTAAAGCCAACTGTATCCTGTGTGTGTGCAGATAATCTTGGAGCACACGGTCTTGCTGGGCACCAGGAAAATAAGTTCTGTCGATCCTGTTAGATTAGACACGATCGGATCCCAACTGTCAAAGCTTGTGACTTTCCTTTGAGAACTGTTGATCAGCATGATGCATTTGTGGAACAGCTTAAGCAGAGTGATATTCAGAGTGTTAATGGTATAAAGAGTGAGTGTGCATTGAGCACTTAAGAGGCAAGAAGAAACATGGCTAACTAACATTTTCCCTTAGAAGAAAAGAAATGGTCCAAGAGCAGCCGATGGTTGTAGAGGTCTAGGAGAGGTGGCCTGCACTCTTCTTCCAAGAACAGGTAATGAGATAAGATCACAGTATGTAATGTGTACTCAGTATTGATTACAGAAAGTTTGATTACTGTTAATATGATTGAATTGTTTGTCATAAATATATCTGTGAGGAATTTTCCGCATCACCAACAAAGACCTTTGTCTTCATGGCAGCCATTGACAAGTATACACTAAAGCTTCTGAAACTATACAGAAAAGGAGCCAGAAAAGGAGCTTTTGGACATGAAATGGAAGAGTTCCTGGAAAGACTTGATGAAAGTTTCACTATTTAAATGTTTTTTTTACAGTTTGATCTATGTTAGTTTGGCTGATGATAACTCAGTTTTCATACTTTGGCCATTTTGTTGTTTCCTTTGTATGTTTTTGAAGACGACAGAAATTGTTAATCACAGAAGGACGGCTGCTTTGGAGGACCTGCCTTTGTTTCTTCGAGAGAACCCAAGCAAGCTGTTCAAGAAATGTAAAGTATTTATCAAAGACTTTAAATGGTTTAAAGCAGGGTGTCCAAACCTGCTTCTGCATGGCCGGTGTCCTGCAGAGTTTAGCTCCAACCTGTCTGGAAGTTATTTGTAATCATGAAGACCTTGATTAGCTGGTTAAAATGTTTAATTTCAGTTAAAACTAACCTTCACAGCACTCTAGGAACAGGACTGGACACCCCTAGCTTAAAGGGATCATGTGTACTCATCAGTATGACGCTGTTCATCTGTTCACTTAATTACTGCGGATTTGTTTTAAAACAAGATAGAACAGATTGTTTGAAATTTACTGAGTATTTATACCTTTCAACCCAAATGACCCATCTTGTGTTCAGAGTACAATGCATCAGCATTCATATAGTATTTTAAAATGCAAAACCGCCACCATCTTTGGCCAATCACTGCAGTGGGCTTTACTTCTGAATCTTCATGTTTACTTGTGTAGACCTGGGCTCCTCATTCTTTACATGTTGTCTGTTTAATTGTTACATTCACTTTTGCTTAATGATTTTAAATTATAACACTATGTACAACTATAGTGTTAGAAACTAGACTATTACATAGCATGTTCGTAGTCTTACAACATAACAACTTTTTTTATTTCTGTACTCAAATCTATTCTTATTACAAGTGTTTGTAATGTGGGGATTAGTTACTCGGTAAAATGTAGTTATTTAATTAAAGAAGTGAATTGTGATGAGGTTTTTGTGTCAGCTTGACTGCAGCTTGTCGTGTCACTGTGTGGATGAGGAGCACAGTAATACACAGCTGTGTCTTCAGTCTGCATGTTCTGTCCCCGTAAGGTCACAGTGTTACTGGAAGTGTCTCGAGAGATGACAAACTTGTCTTTAAGTGAATCTTTCTGATAAATATCCCCATCATAATAAATGCTCTTGATCCATTCTAAAACACAGAATCTGTGAAAGAGAAAAAGAAAAGGTGGACATGACGACCTGAAAGGATCTTTAACTGATGAATCCAGAGAGAAGTAGCTGAGAAGATTCTAGATCATGTGTTTTTAAATTCTAAAGAAAAGCAAGTTTTAGTTCAGTAGAAGTGAGATACAGCCCTCAATAGGTGCAAAGATATTTACATGTTGTTTCTTTACCAGTTCTACCTGTGGGCTTTTCCCCAATGTTTCCAGGAGTATAGTATTAGGGTTTGTGTATAAATAAAAAAAACTTCATTAGGCCACACCCATTTTAGGGTTATATCCAGATACATTTATGGATTATTGGAGCAGGAAATAGATGCAGACTGTGTTTATCTGTGTATGAATTACAAACAAACTTCAGTTACAATGTGTGTATGGTTTTAGTACAGCTGCTTCCTCAGCTCCAGTCACTGTGTCTTCTCGGGTGCAGTAATAAACCGCAGTGTCCTCTGTCCTCAGACTCTTGGCCTCTAAGTACTGTGTGCTTGCTGAGACGTCTTCTGTAAAGGTGAGCTGGTTCTTCACAGACTCTGCATATATTGCTTGATTACTGCCTGTATCCATCCGGCCAAGCCATTCCAGAGCTTTCCCTGGTTTCTGTCGTATCCAGTGCATGTAGTACTCAGTCATATCAAAGCCGTGTATCTTACAAGAGATCTTCACAGTTTCTCCAGGTTTCTTTACCACAGCAGGAGACTGGTCCAGTCTGATCTCATCACTGCTGACACCTAGCAGATAAAACATAACCAAAGATCATCATCAATAGAGTCAAGATATTCTGAGGATAGAAATATACAGTAAAGAAGTCTCAGGTACCTTTGGTTAACATTATAACAAAGATGTAATACTGAGCGACCCTCAGCCCCATCATCAAGCTCTTTGATTCAGTCGTGTGACACAAACTTCTGGTGAGCAAGAGGCTGATTTTTTATATAACAGGATGAATTTGCATAAACATCCTTCAGCTGTTAGATTTCATAGTTTCATGAATCCTTCTTGAAAACAAGTGTGCTGCTGCCCCCTACAGATGATTTTTATATTTAGGAGTTAGTAGTAATGATGCTGCAGAAAACATGTACATTTCATTTAATCTCTCATCAGATTGTGTAATGCTGAACAGACTCTTTTTTTCTAAATTCAGGAAATTAACCACTGACCTGTAGTGTTCCTGCAGCTGGCATCACAAATAGGAGGAATAAAAGCATGTATAGTACAGTATATAGTCACAACTAGTCATCAGAATCATTGTCCTAGAGCTGAATTGCCTCGAGTCAAATAAGTAAAGACTTTTGCACTACAGGGATTACTAATATTAATAACTGCTAAAGAGGATAATAAGAGGATAATAAAGAGGAAGATCTGAGTGCTGAGTGTGAATGGATGTTTTTCTTTATAATAAATGTCTCTGGGGTGCAGCTTCCTGCTGAGGGAATATTTACATCTCATGAGGACATGCTTGTGTAAGTTTTTGTACAGCTCTGAAGTCTGTTGTGTCAGTGTGAGCTTCGTGCACAGTAATAAACTGCCGTGTCTTCAGCTTTCAGACTCTTCACTTCTAGGTACAGCATGTTTTTATTGGTGTCTTTAGTGATGGAGAACTGGCCCTGCAGTGACTGAGCAAATATAGTGCCAGTGCCAGTGTCAATACGCCCGATCCACTCCAGTCCTTGTCCTGGTTTCTGACAGATCCAGTGCATGTGGTAGCTCATTGAGAATCCAGAGACAGTACAGGACAGAGTGACCGACTCTCCAGGTCTCTTCACCACAGAAGCAGAGGAGGCCAGGGACTGTCCATAAGAATCTGGAAGAGAAGAGTAGAACTATGTAATGTTATGTTATAATGATATAATGCTAATAATCTTCACATGAAAAAACATAAACTTACATGAAATGAGTATCAATAAAATACACTGTCCTAAAATCGTCCTTCTCTGAGTTCTGCTTCACCCAGATTTAAAGTGTATGGGAGTGTTATCTATCACAGAGCTCACTGGAAACTAGAGCAGCCAAGAACATGCTGTTTATACACGACTCTATTTGAATAGGGAGTGTCCATGATCATTATGGAGGTGTTCAATCCACAATCGCGGGAGGGGAAGACATATCTCTCATCCAGTGTGTTTAATACAGTTTACAGCACGGGGTTAAAAAATCAGCAGCATGTCTTTTGCAATGAAATGCGTAATGTCTTCAGTTATCTCCATTTGTCTTCGAGAACCTGCCGGATACGGAAAAGCACAAACAACGATGTCGTGATGGGAGTCTGTGCAGCAGTTCTCGCATGGCTTGTTGCTTGTTTCATGCTAAAACACTCGTCGTATTGCACTCTATGGCTGAATTATAAATGACTGAATAAATTTGTGGTGCTGCTTGATGGTGTGGAAACAGTTGTTCGACATAATTAACACACTATAACATGCCGTTCGATATTGTCGCCAGTGAATCCAAAATAATTCCACAGCACAGATGAAGCATTTCTTTTTGTTTCTAATTCTTGATTCTTCTCAGCAACACTTTGCCAACTGTCGGAATCTGATGTTTCTTTAGCAGTACACATGTTTGCCAAATTAACATGAAGAGATAGACATGCACAAGTGGATAATCAGGTCGTCAGATAAGGACATGCCAATCAAATTATTAGGCCTATTAAAAGTCTTTATTCGCCCCTCACAATGTAACATGCACCCCTTAAGCACACAGAATAATGTAAGTACATTTTTTTGTAATCGCAGCTTTGATCGATTATGTAATCGTGGCATCTGTAATCGTAATCGCGATTAGAAAATCGATTAATTGTGCAGCCCTACTGCAGTGTCTTCTGTCCTCATGCTGTTCATCTGCAGATACACCTGCATCTTGCTGTTGTCTGTCTGATCCAAACCATCCAGTAGCCACCAAAGTCTAATCCAGAGGCTGTCACTGATCTGGTTTGATGATCACTTGATCACTGGATCAGTAACTGACTACAGGAATCTGCAAGAACACACAAAGATAAGTGTTGAAAGGAAAGTATGAAAAATCCTTAAAATGATTCTTTGTATGAAATAAATAATAATACTAACATTGAAAGAACATTGCTAGAGTAAAGTAACTCAAAACACTGCCTAGTCCAATCTCTAAAAACATCTGGCATGTTGTTAGGCTGAATGTTTCAGCATAAATAGTTCAACCGTAGGATTTTTGCATGACGCGCTCACTAGAGATATAAAAACATTTACAGAGGAACAGCTTAGACGAGAAAAATCTTCCTGTACAACGATAACATCTCAGCTGGCATGAGAACACCAGACGGAGCCCTCTCACGATTTTTGAGAAACACTCACAAAGAACACTTCTGGGATTATCTAGCATTTAATCAGCACGCACGCTTCCTGGTGCTCACAGACCATCACAACCTGGAGTACCTCTAAGGGACTAAATGTCTCAACCCTCGCCAAGCTTGGTGGGCCCTATTTTTCACACATTTTTAGTTTTCCGTAACTAATCGACCAGGTTCCAAGAACAGCAAGGCGGATTCCCTGTCCAGACAGCACGAATCCATGAGTCCACCTCTCATCCCTGACCCAATCCTTCCTCCATATATCATTCTGGCTCCCATTCAGTGGAATCTCATGGAGGAAATTCAACAATCACACACAGAAGAACACCTGCCACCATCATGCCCACCATCCAAACTCTACGTCCCGACCATGCTCCGCCCCAGGGTCTTGCAATGGGTTTACAAAGCCCCTAGTTCAGGTCACCCGGGTATTTACAGATCTATTCCACTAGTACAGAACTGGTTTTGGTGGCCTACACTTTCTCAGGGCGTTGAAGTCATGTACCACTTGTGCTCAAACCCGTACCAGCCATCCCTTAACAACCCTGGTCAAACATTTCCATAGATTTCCTGACTGACCTACCCAATTCCAATGGTTTCACCACCATCCTTGTAGTCATTGACTGATTCTTCAAGGCCTGCAGACTGATCCCTCTTGAGGGTTTACCCACCAACATGGAAACCACTACAGCCTTGTTTAACCACGTGTTCAGGACTTATGGAATCCCGGAAGATATCGTATCCAACCGGGGGCCCCAATTCACTTCTCAAGTCTGGAGGGCTTCCTGCAACCAACTGGGCATAAACATAAGCCTGAGCTTGGATACCACCCAAAAACCAACAGCCAAGCAGAATGTCTGAACCAGGAGATCGGAAAGTTTCCCCATTCATACTGTAGCCGTGAACAGCATCGCTGGAGTGAGTTCCTCCCCTATGTCGAATATGCCCACAATTCACTCATCCACTCATTCACTGGCCTCACCCCTTTTCAGTGTGTCCTCGGATACCAACCTCCAATGTTTCCATGGTCCGGGGAACCTTCAGACCTCCAGTTGAAGGTTGGGAAGTTTGGGAAAGAGCACACATTTGACTCCAAAGAGCTATGAGAAGACAAGGAATCCAGGCGAACCAACATCCCACCTACCAAGTAGGACAAAGAGTCTAGCTATCGACAAAGAACTTAAGACTTCAGCTTCCATGTTACAAACTCAGCCCTAAGTTCATTGGCCTCTTCCGAATCACCCAGCAGATCAACCCTGTCGCCTACCACCTCCAGCTTCCATCCTCCTACCGCATCTCCCCTACGTTCCACGTGTCCCTCCTTAAACCCGTCCATGCTCGCCAAGGGGACAGTCCTATAACCTGTGAACCTCCTACCCCAGTGGATATAGATGGGGCCCCCCGCTTACCAGGTACACTCTCTTCTAAACTCCCATCATGTCAGGAATCGACTGCAGTACCCTCATGGACTAGGACGGATGCGGCTCTGAGGAACACTCTTGGGTTGATGCTGCTGACATTCTGGATTACTCACTGATGGAAGAATTCCACTGTTTACACCCCAACAAGCCTGCCCCTCATCCACGAAGCCATCCACGTCGCAGAACACCTGAAGGTGTTCATAGAGGGGGGGTTCTGTAACATGTCAGCTGGCATCAGAGCACCAGAGGGAGCCGTCTCCTGTGTTTTGAGAAATACTCACGAAGAACACTTCCGGGATCATCTAGCATTTCTAGCATTGCTTTCTACATGAAGTATCATTTCTAGTTAAACATACCAAGTCTTGCATTGCCATTGTCATGTTGGATTATTGTGTATGACCTTTTACCTGCCTGTTTCCACATTTTGTGTCTCATTGAGTGTTTATCAGATTTGTTTGCCATTGTGTTTGTTTTCTCGTTTTGACCCTTTCGCTTCACTTTCTGACTACGTCTCTGTCTGCTGTTTTGGTTAATAGATTGCATATGGATCCCACCGGCGAGTCTTACAACAACTCTGGGTGTGTTTCATGCTGACAGGTTCATCACTGCTCTTTACTCATTAGATCTCATGTCATTTTAATACATCACTGTGTATCACTGTAACACCCAGAAGAACATTCTGGTCTGTTTAGAAACTGTCATTTTTCATCTGTGTGTCTAATAGAAATAATTCAGGTCACAAATCATCACTGATTCATTTAGTCAGGAGTTCATGCCAACAACATGTCTGTTATTAAATCTTTGTGAATGATGGAATAATTTAAGCATCTACATGTCTTTTTTCACCTATCCTTATTACTAACTGCAAAAGAAATTAAAGCATTAACTTAATCAATTATCAGTTTCACATCAACATGATAATGACTGGGGGAAAAAGTAAGATATAGAAGTTGCTTTCGGCTGCTCCCTGTTCAGGGTCGCCACAGCGGACCAACTGGTCCGCACAACAACTTAGCAAATGTTTTACGCCAGCTGCCCTTCCTGACGCAACCCTCCCATTTTTCCGGGCTTGGGACCGGCACTGCATCCAGTGGCTGGGAACCGAACCCGAGCCTTCCGCATGATAGGCGAGCAACCTACCACTGAGCCACCAATGCCCCAGGAAAAAGTAGGATATAATGTATATAATTTATTTTTTATTCTGTTTTTATAAAACACTACATATTAAGTATACATATCAAATATGTAACACAAATAATCCTAAATCATGAAATGAATTAGATATTTGTCTGATAATGAGTGATAGTGAGGGAGTCTCATACAGAATACAGTTTGTGGATTCACTTTTTTCACTTTATTTGTTGAGCTCTGCTGCCTCCTTCAGTTGTTTCAATGATTGCACCTCACACTGTGAGAACAGACTGTGTGTTAAACACAACACACTGCTGGAAACATGCTGTATTATTCCTGAATCCACTCAGTAAATGCTGATTCCAACTGTTGGTTAAAAATCCTGTAAAATGAAGGGATTAATAATGGTTCAGAATGAACACTCTTTCAATAATGTTTACTTTTTTATTTAAAAATGACTTTGTGTGACTGTGTTTTAAAATGCTGCAAACTATTATGACTTCATTCCAGTGGAAGAAAGTGAAAGTGTGACTAAGATGATTTATTAGTTGCATTGAGAGGATGTGTGTAACGTGTCTCAGAAGGTTTTTGTAAGAGGAATCCACTATTCTGTCTCACTGTGTGTAACGAGCGCAGTAATACACAGCTGTGTCTTCAGTCTGCATGTTCTGTCCTCCAATTGTTATTGTGTTAGTAGAAGTGTCTCTGGAGATGCTGAACTTATTTTTCAGTTTGTCACTGTAATCTGTACCCCCACCAGTATTGATGCGCCCAATCCACTCCAGAGCTTTTCCTGCAGGTTGTCGGATCCAAGCTGTATAATAGCTCGTAACTGAATATGAAACCTTGCAGTGGATGGAGAGACTCTGGCCTGGCTGGACTGTCATGGAAGCAGGCTGAGTCAGTTCCACACCATGCACATCTGTGGAGGAAAACACATGGTGATATCTCACACAATATATGCTGCACCTTTATTCTTCATCTAGTAAATGAATGAATTTGATAAAGCACTCACAAGAAGCAGCTGCCAGCAGGAGCAGTAGAGATGTAGAGAACATGGTGTGTGTTGTTTGTACTGGAGTCTTCTCTGTTCTCCAAAGTTTAACAGACACCATCACATCATATAAATAGAGTGAGATCCAGCTCTGATGCTTGGATTTGTTTATCTGCTGATGATGGGAGGAGAATGTATCAGAGATGTATTTAAATCATGAGGAGGAGATTCATCTGATGGAGGATGTGTGGGTTTATAATGGGGAGAAAAACTCTTTTGTTTAACATAAATTGTTAATATGTTAATATACATATATAGTCATTTTGACATCCAGTATAAGATTACATACTGAACTGATTAGGATGATGTCCATTTTACTATGACAATGTAACTATGTTGTACCATATATATATATATATATATATATATATATATATATATATATATATAGTGCTGCTTGAAAGTTTGTGAACCCCTTGAGCTGTTCAGACTTTTCTGTTGTTTTACCTTGATTTTCTTATTTTATCATCACTTGCTTTTTATAAATTAAATGTCAGATGTATGTTGATCAATTGCATATGTTTGCATATGTTTTGTAGCCAAAAAACTATATGAAAGATTGAATTATTGTATGTGAAAAGTAAGCGAAGCCTTTTATTCAGCTTGTGGCACCTCCTTTTGCAGCCATTACTTCAACCAAACGTCTTCTGTAACCACTCTCTCACATCTGTCTTTGGGGATTTTTGCCCACTCCTCCTTGCAGAACTCCTTGCAGAAAATCCAATAATGTGGGAATTTCTAAAAGATTCTTTAAACAGGAGGTGTTTAGAGGTGAAGGAAAACAAAAATAATGTTCAGGAGCTTGAAATGGCAATTAAAATTCATCTGTAAAGATTAGTTCAGTTTTCTCTTCTCAGTAATACTTTTACACTTGATCTGACTAAGTGAATCCAGTATGGGCCTTATTTTTGTGCCTGCAACCCCGCCTTTTGTACCAAATATCTCCAGAAGTTTGGGGGTGTAGAAGTCCAGTTTTGAGTGAAAGGTTCCCTCCAGATGAATTGTTCTTATACTTCTGAACTCCTGTTTGATCTGAAACAAAAGGTGAGAAAAACACAATGTGCCATGTGCTTTGCTGTAATATTCATGATTATCCAGTTTACACCCAGCTATGACCAAGTCAGTCTAATCCAATCCTAAAGATCAAAACTTAAATTGACTGTGATTCAATGTTGTAAGAATGAATGAATGAATGAATGAATGAATGAATGAATGAATATGTATAAATATAAATTACTCTCTTACAAATTTGAACACATAATATTTCTAATAACATGCAACATTTGCAGCATATCAATGAAATTTTAACAATCTTGGTTCGACCAGTCGTCACGAGCAAATCACATTCATAACCGGATGTATAGTCATTAAGTATGTGCTGGCTTTAAGGGAATGCATTTGAAACCACCAATATGCCACTGAAATAAGTAATAAAAATAGGTCTCTAACCTCAAAAGTAATGAACTGATGTTTATTGGTAACTTTTGGACTATTGGTAACTTATTTTGGGTGCATGAAATTAGCCTCTTAACAAGCTAGCTTGCTAATGGTAAGCATTTCAGCAAGTAACAGTAATGTTAAGTATTCAAGAACCGAATGATGACTTCAGTTGACAAGCTACTAGGAAAGTAACCAAGAACACAAACATGCTTACATTGCTGCACAGCTGCAATTTTCCATTAAAAAAATGTCCACTGAAAGTCAGCCACCTTTGAACAAGTCCTGGACTATTTTAAACGCGAACTGTCCTGCGACATCATCCAATTAGCTTGCAGAGGATTGCCAGATTTAGTCGCATTACCAAAGTAAAGTTTTCTTGCTGTCAAGAGGTTGTGCAGGCCATGCATTGCTGTAGTTAATATTACTTGTTATTGTGTATAAAATTTACATGTACAGATGATGATACAAAATTACATTCAAACACCAAGTATCACTAAAGTCAAATGTTCAACATAACAATTTCATGTTATTTGTTAGCATAAAAATGGAAACACATTATCAAGATAATATTTACAAAAAATAATTTTTTACAGTGCAGATACCGACTGTCAAATTGTCCATGATGCTCTGGTGCTGCAATCAGAATTGTTATCATTATTATGTATTTTTTACTGAAGGAGGATGTTGGGAGCTAGCACTGTACTTTCACTTTCAGTGTACTTGAAGTTTTTGTTATTCTGGTTCAGAATGAACACTCTTTCAATAATGTTTTCTTTTTTATTTAAAAATGACTTTGTGTGACTGTGTTTTAAAATGCTGCAAACTATTGTAACTTCATTCCAGTGGAAGTAAATGAAAGTGTGAGTGTGTGTGATGTGTGTGTGTGATTGGGCCCTGTGATAGACTGGCATCCTGTCCAGGGTGTACCCTGCCTTGTTCCTTGTGACCCAGTAGTAGGCTAAGCAGGTATAGAAATTGGATGGATGGATGAATTGAATCCACTCCAGCCCTTGTCCTGGTTTCTGACGGATCCAGTAGCTGCTCACTGAGAATCCAGAGACAGCACAGAATGACCGACTCTCCAGGTCTCTTTACCACAGAAGTAGAGGAGAATCTAGAAGAGAAGAGTAGAACTTGGTAATGTTATCTTATAATGCTAATAATTATAACAGAAATAACATAACCTTACATGAAATGAGTATCAATAAAATACAATGTCCTAAAATTACCCTTCTCTGAGTTCTGCTTCATCATACATCATACAAAACTCTATAACATTTTGATTCTTTGACCTCCATAAATCTGAAAATGTGGGTTTGTCATGTGACTGTAGCAAGTATGTGTTTTTGTACACCTGCTTCTTACTGTTGTCTCTGGAGATGGTGAAGTGGCCCTGAACTGCACTGGAGTAATATATGTAACTACTGCCACTTGAGATATATGCAACCCATTCCAGTCCTTTTCCAGGCGCCTGTCTGATCCAAGCCATGTAGTAGCTACTAAAGTCAAATCCAGAGGCTGTGCAGGTCAGTTTATTCAATTCAATTCAATTTTATTTGTATAGCGCTTTTAACAAAGAGCATTGTCTCAAAGCAGCTTTACAGAACATAAAAAACAATAAACATACAAACAAACAGTCCTAGATGTTAGACAAAATTTTCCCTAGTGAGTGAGCCTGAGGTGACTCAGGCGACTGTGGCAAGGAAAAACTCCCTCAGATGGTATTAGGAAGAAACCTTGAGAGGAACCAGACTCAAAAGGGAACCCATCCTCATCTGGGTGACACCGGAGAGTGTGATATGAACAATGTCCTTTCTGCATTAGTTGTGTGATGCAGATACAGCATGTGTAGAATGTTATGTGTAAAATGTCCACATAGGGTTGGCAGTGCTGCTTTGAATACTCCAGTCCTCAGAAAGCAGAACCCGGCTGGAGCTGGACCATCTCTGGATGCCACCGGAGCTGGCACAATCTCTGTGTGACTGGGGGGTGTGTAGAAGAAGGGAAACAAATGGAAAGGGATTAGCGTAGCTGCTATTCATGATATTAGGAGGCACTAGATGATGATGTGCATCAATCGGATGTATTGGAGTACAAGGTTAGGGGATTTATTAGGTGTATGCCTGGCTAAAGAGATATGTCTTTAGTCTATGTTTGAACTGGGAGACTGTGTCTGAGCCCCGAACACTGTCAGGAAGACCGTTCCAAAGTTTAGGAGCTAAATACGAAAAAGCTCTACCCCCTTTTGTAGACTTTGATATTCTGGGAACTACCAGAAGTCCGGAGTTTCGAGATCTTAGGGAGCGTGATGGATTGTAATGTGTTAGAAGACCGGCTAGATACGTGGGAGCAAAAACCATTTAGAGTTTTGTATGTAAATAGTGCTAGTTTATAATCAATTCTAAACTTAACAGGCAGTCAGTGCAGGGATGATAATATTGGGGTTATATGATCATACTTTCTTGACCTGGTAAAGACTCTGGCAGCTGCATTCTGGATTAACTGTAGCTTGTTTATTGAAGATGTAGGACAACCACCTAATAATGCATTACAATAGTCCAGTCTGGAGGTCATGAATGCGTGAACTAGATTTTCTGCATCAGATACAAATAAAATGTTCCTAAGCTTGGTGATATGTCTGAAGTGGAAGAAGGCTATTTTTGTAATATCGGAGATATGCTTTTCAAAGGAAAAACTGCCGTCTAAAATTACGCCCAGGTCTTTCACTGTAGAGCTAGTAGTAATAGAACATCCTTCTAAGTACAGGTTGAATTTTTGAGAGCTTCTGTATACTGGTTTTTTGGACCAATCAGTAATATCTCCGTCTTATCAGGATTTAGTAATAGAAAATTATCAGTCATCCAGTCTTTAATATCTTTAACACACTCTGTGAATCTAGACAGTTTAGATATTTCATCTGGTTTTGATGAGATATATAATTGTGTATCATCAGCGTAACAGTGGAAACTAATCCCATGCCTTCTAATGATGTTGACTAAGAGAAGCATGTATATTGAGAAAAGCAGAGGTCCTAAAACTGATCCTTGTGGGACCCCATATTTCACTGGCATTACACTGGACATTTCTCCATTTAAATCTACAAAATGGTTTCGATCAGACAGGTAGGATCTAAACCATTTTAATGCCTGTCCCTGAATACCTATGTGATTTTGTAAGCGTTCTATGAGAATGTTATGATCTATAGTGTCGAATGCAGCACTAAGATCAAGTAAGACTAATATTGAGATGCAGCCTTGGTCTGAAGCTAAAAACAAGTCATTTGTGATCTTAACTAGCGCAGTTTCTGTACTATGATGGGGCCTGAAACCTGACTGAAATTCTTCAAGGATATTGTTTTCCTGTAAGAAGGAGCATAATTGAGTAGACACAACCTTTTCTAATATTTTAGATATAAAAGGAAGGTTTGAAATCGGTCTGTAATTTAATAAGTCATTAGGGTCTAGTTTAGGTTTCTTAAGAAGAGGCTTAATAACTGCTAGCTTGAAAGGTTTAGGGACGTGAAAGTCCTCACTACTAAACTGTGATGGAGTACTCTCTTCAGATATCTGATGTTTTGTCAATCTAGCCACTGTACTAAATAAGAATCTGGGATTGTTTTTGTTTATTTCTATAAGTTTGCTCAAATGCTCAGCCCTAGCAGCTTTTAGAGCCTGTCCATAGCTGGACATACTGTCTTTATATGCAATTCTGAAAACTTCTAATTTAGTTTTTCTCCATTTTCGCTCTAGGTTACGGGTTGCTCTCTTGAGGGCATGAGTATGACTATTATACCATGGTGCAGATTTTTTATCACTGACCTTTTTTAATCGGAGGGGGGGCAACAGTATCTAGTGTGCTGGTGAAAATAGTGCCTGTGCGGTTAGTTAATTCATCTAGGTCATCTGCATTTAGGGGTCTGGTGAGAAGTTGAGACAGATCCGGTAGATTACTTGTGAATTTGTCTTTAGTGGTCGGGATAATAGTTCTACCTAATAGATAACGAGGAGAGACATGTCTAATGTGTTCTACAGTTAGAGTGTGCACTAAGAGGTGATGGTCTGTGATATCATCACTTTGAGGTAAAATATCTATATCAGTGACATCTGCTCCATGCAATATAATTAAGTCTAGCGTATGATTAAAACGATGAGTTGGTCCAGTAATGTTTTGTTTAACCCCAAAAGAATTTAATAAATCCATAAATGCGAGTCCTAAGGCATCATTGGAAATGTCTACATGAATGTTAAAGTCTCCTACAATCAACACCTTGTCAAAATTAATCAGCAGGTCTGAGAGTAAATGTACAAACTCTTTAAGAAAATCAGCGTAGGGCCCCGGGGGTCTATACATGGTGGCCAGCGCAAGATATAGTAGAGATTTTTTATTTATGTCTGTGAGTGTAACATTAAGGACAAGCACTTCGAATGAGTTAAACCTGGTTCCTGTTTTCTGAGTAACGGTAAGAGAGTTGCTATAAATAGTTGCAACACCACCTCCACGACCAGTCAGACGGGGCTCATGCTTATAGCAAAATCCTGACGGAGTGGACTCATTCAGACTAATGAATTCATTTGGCCTAAGCCAGGTTTCAGTAAGGCAGAGTGTATAAAAACTATAATCTGAGATCATTTCATTAACAATAAGTGCTTTCTGTGCAAGGGATCTAATGTTGAGAAGCCCAAACTTTAGGAATTGTTTTTTTTTAAATTTAAATTTGGCGTTTTTCAGGTATAACTGCGATTAGATTATTTCTAGGGCTATTAATGAATTTATTCGTCGATCTCACTATTCGGGGAACAGACACAGTCTCTATAGGATGAGCTATGTTTTGCACTTGTATCAATCTGGTGAGCTGAACGGTATCTATCATAACTGTAATCTGAGGTATGGCTTACCAGTCAGATGGTGCGTAGTGTCCTGGAGATGTTGTCTGAGAGGACTCCCTGCTCCAACTCTGCTTGGGTGCAGGCCATCAGGACGGTAGACCCTAGGATGCTCCCAGAAAAGATTCCAGTTATCAACTAAAGGTTATCAACAAAAGGTAATTTCTGATCTTGACACCAAGATCAGATGGCAAAGATTTTGGTGTAGTGAGTTAATTACACAACACAACGGAACGCAGAGAAGACACAGCTACATGAGCAGCCTATGCGGATAAAAATGGCAGAATCCTTCTGATGTTGTAGAGAAGAAACCGTCTTCAGAAAAATGTTTATTTTCTCTATTTCCTTTAAAGTCATGATCACATTTTGGACATGTACAGGAATGTCTGTATTTTTACCTACATAGATTAAAAATTTTTCAATTCATCATTGATTTGTAATAATTTGTCATTGAAATCAGAGAGTTTATTGTCTTCATCTTCATCCCTGTTAGCCTTATTTAACATTACGCATACATGTACTGATGCATCGGATTCTCATAAATTTTTTCTTAAAGAAAAAAAGTACAAACTTGTAAGTGCTTAATTCATTTATTTCAGCTTTTACCTCTTTGCTTTGAAGGCATTGTGTATTTAGTTTCCCCTTTATTTCATTTATTCCAAAGTTTAGTTTTACACTAATCCCGATCAGTAAAAATCAGTATCTATCAATTCATTCATTCATTCATTCATTCATTCATTGTCTACCGCTTATCCGAACTATACTCGGGTCACGGGGAGCCTGTGCCTATCTCAGGCGTCATTGGGCATCAAGGCAGGATACACCCTGGACGGAGTGCCAACCCATCGCAGGGCACACACACACTCTCATTCACTCACACAATCACACCCTACGGACAATTTAGAGATGCCAATCAACCTACCATGCATGTCTTTGGACCGGGGGAGGAAACCCCTGAGGCACGGGGAGAACATGCAAACTCCACACATCTATCAATTAATATTTTAATATTAATAGCATTCCCAAAAAACATACATTTATGACTGTTCTGCTGAAAATTATTAAAATAAAATATACAGTTCCACCTGATATTCTAAATACTGATTTACTTTTCATTTGCAGTAAACTTTAGCAGATTATGTCACCTATTGACAACAAATCCATCATCTACTATCCAAACAAAATGTGATTAATAAAAAGGGAATTCATTTAGAAAATCTGTATAATAGACATTATAACCTAAAGGTGCATACATTTTAATTATTTCTGTTAGCAATAATGTTTCTAGAAACATTCCCTTCTTATTTCTGAGCCTAGTTTATTGGTGTTACCCTGTAATGTGTGACAGGTTAAAATGTTAATCAAGTACTGCCGAGATAACGCTACATGAACAAAGAAGAAATTTATAACTAATACCAATTAATTAATTCCAAGATGCTAGTGTTTGTTATTCCAAAAATCACACGTAGAGTTTTATGCAGATTAGGGGGCGGGATTAAAGTGTCCATTGGTCCACTGCTTCTCAACCTACTGCCCTTCTCTAGCCAATCAGTAAAGTGACGTCACTGACGTGGACACTGCCGGTTAGTAGTGGTGGTAAAAATGATTCTTTTTAAAGACTCGGGTTTCGTCAAGTCACTCACTGAAATGAATCGAGTCAGTGATTCCTTTTGAGTCAGTGAACATCTTCTTCTTCTTCTTTCGGCTTTTCCCTTCAGAGGTCCCACAGCAAATCATCATCCTCTCCACCTATCCCTACCCCTTATCAACACTTGCACCCACTAGCTTCATATCCTCATTAATTCCATCCATATACCTCCTCTTTGGCCTTCCTCTTTGCCTCCTGCCTGGCAGCTCCATGTCCAACATTCTCCTACCAATATACTCACTCCCCCTTTCCTCTGAACATGTCCAAACCATCTTAATCTGGCCTCCCTAACTTTGCCCCCCAAAACGTCCAACATGAGCTGTCCCTCTGATGTACTCGTTCCTAATCCTGTCCAATCTTGTCACTCCCAAAGGGAACCTCAACATCTTCAGCTCTGCTACCTCAAACTCTGACTCCTGTCTCTTCCTCAGTGACACTGTCTCTAAACCATACAGCAGGGCCCGGGTCTCACCACTGTCCTGTACACCTTCCCCTTGATTCTCGCTGATATTTTCCATCACAAAGAACTCCCGACACCTTTCTCCACCCATTCCAACCTGCCTGCACTCGTTTCTTTACCTCTTTCCCACACTCTCCATTCTCTGGACTGTTGACCCCAAGTACTTAAACTCCTGTACCTTCTTCACCTCTTCACCCTGTAACCTTACTGTTCCACTTCCCTCCCTTTCATTCACACACATGTTGAGTCAGTGAACATGTCCCTGTGTAAATTAAAAAGAATCAAGATTTACAATACCAGTGCAACAAAAATTTATTTTAAAGTGCCACAAAAACCTCATACACACACACACACACACACACACACACACACACAAACCCCCTGTGACTGAGATTAATTAATTTATTAAATTAAATTATATAATTAAGTTATTACGGGATGGAAAATTACTTTACAATATTACTGGATAAATCATCACGTAGTCTACAAAGTGCTGAGTATGCTAACGAAACTCAAGTCTGCCCTCATGGTCAGTAAGTCTACTTCACACTGACCGTGGACTACTAAACGTAAGAGTCTCTGAAATCTGTCGATGAGCCGGATCCGCGAGTCCGCTGAGAATCAGCTGAATCAGTCGATGAGCCGGATCCGCGGGTGAATCAGTCGATGAGAACTGTAGCAGCCAAGGACAAATAGGAATCGGTTTAATTTAGACCTCTGACTCATGAATCATGAGTCAATATGCAGAATCGGATCATTTAACTCGGGCGAGTCAGTCAGGGCCAGTACTGGCTTTCGCGCGTTTTACCTCAGACCACATAAAGGTCGCTGTGAGGAAATGTCTTTGGGGGTTTTGTTCTTAATATTCCTCCAATTTTGAGGTATAAAAGTAAATTTTGACTAAAAGAGCTAAAAAAAATGTAATGTACAATATCTCACCGTTTAGAGATTTTTTTATAGCGTTTTTGAGGGTTTTAACGAGGTAATTGAGAGGATGATAAAAAAGCATTGGTAAGGTGTTAAGAACACTTGTACGAGTCCATTTTGGGTATTAAATCTCACAAAACACACAAGCTTGCATATTACAGGTGATCTCAATAAATTAGAAGGTCGGGGAAAAGTTCATTTATTTCAGTAATTCAACTCAAATTGTGAAACTCGTGTATTAAATAAATTCAATGCACACAGACTGAAGTAGTTTAAGTCTTTGGTTCTCTTAATTGTGATGATTTTGGCTCACATTTAACAAAATACATTGAAATAAATGAACTTTTCCACGACATTGTAATTTATTGAGATGCACCTGTACATGTCTGACCTTCCTGTTTAATGTGTAAACCCATGTTTCCTTGGATTTTTTATCTGTTCAGAAAATAAGAAAACTGAATGAGATACAGTGACATAAATGTGAAATCCAGGTCTGCATGCATTGAGAAGTATAAATGTGTATCAGTAGGTGATGAACAATTGTTCATGATTATTTTTAGTACGTCACAAAACTCTAAAGATTTCATGTAATTAAAACAAAACAGTTGTTTAAAAGATTCTTCATAAAGATCACTGTGGGGAAACCTTGTTGTAGGAAGTTCGGATCGTTTTTCTGACTCGGATCTTTGAATCATGTTCAGCTAAATGAACTAATCTTTATTTCGAGTCATTTCGTTCATTTCAGCAGAATATACTTACAATGTTAAGTGTTAATAGCCAATTACCTCAACACATCTACTTACAGAAACGTTCATCACATTTAGAATAAAGGGGCTATAAATCAACCGAGGCCAAAACCAGAGGACAGGAACAAGAACAGAACTTTTTTTATTTTTCAGCAAATATTTATTGCACGTCTTTTGATAATTTTATACAACATATGCAGTGGTTGTATTATGTTAGATTTTGGCTCTTCAGTCTCACAAAATTGCTCATGTATCCCGGCAGAATCTGAATTTGACTAATTTCGACAATAATTGTGCAAATATTCAATGTTTACTCATTTCTGTGGAAGTGTACCATTGCTAAATATTTTTTTAGGGAAATTTTTATTGTTTCAGTCTGAGAATGCCATCTACAGAGGAACCCCCCACCTCCTGTACTGCAAAATTGTTTTAAATGTTGGAAACTTACATTAAATGTCTTTCTTGGTGAAAACCTAGAAACTCTAATCTAGGGTAATGACGGTTTCTGCTAATGACATGTTCTGCAAATTAACCTGTTCATTATTCTTCTCTCTGAAGAAACATTTCGATCGATTCGATCATGAACAGGTCATACACTTCCCATCCATGGTAACAAACCTGATTCTAATTCATTTTGAAATGTCAGGGTAAGAAGTATTCTTACTGATTGCTAGGGCATATGGCTGGGGCAGCAACAAGGCATGAACACGATGACTGACATTCCAGCAGTCTTCAGTGGGAGCAGATTTAACTCTCATCACTGAAATCAGACACAGGACTTCAGAGTTTGATTTATTTATTTCTTTATTTGTTTGTTTATTATATAAATTTTTATTATATATTATTATATAACTCAACCCAAAGGTGTTCTATCAGGTTGAGGTCAGGACTCTGCTTTGTGCACTGGTGTGCAGTCATGTTGGAACAGGAAGGGGTCATCCCCAAACTGTTCCCACAAAGTTGGGAGCATGAAATTGTCCAAAATGTCTTGGTATGCTGAAGCATTAAGAGTTCCTTTCACTGGAACTAAGGGGCCGAGCACAACCCCTGAAAAACAACCCCTGAATTCAATGATTTGGAGGGTTGTCCCAATACTTTTGGCAATACAGTGTATCTATCTAGTTTTTATTAATACATTAATCTCATTAAATCTGACAATTAAGAGTTTATAACTCTGACAGTTAGATATGCCTCCTCTTGGCAAGCGGCACATTTCTCAGCACGGCGAGCACTATTTTCATGTTTTTTTTATTTCTTTTTATGTGTCTATTTATTTTTTTCTGTCACTAAGCAGCTTTAACACAATTCTTAACGTAAATTTAGATCCCCTTTGAGCAAGCCAGAAGGCGACCGTGGCAAGGAAAAACTCTCTGAGACTACATAAGAGAGAAACCTTGAGAGGAACCAGGCTCAAAAGGGAACCCATCCTCTTCTGGGTCTGAGGTCGAATGGTGAGGTTATAAGTCTTTACATACATAAGCGTGTTTTCTGATTTTATCCCGGAGTTTAGTGCTTGTCTTTATAAACCGTGCTGTATTCTACTTTTTTTTGAAGTTTGGTCAACGTTACCATGCATTTCCTTGTTAGAATGTTACTCCAACTATTGGCTATGCAGAGGGCATTGCTCTAACTCCTGCTTCAACAGGGGGAGCAATTGCTGCTCTGCTGCCTCTTGCCTCCACAGTGGAGATCAGTTTGGTTGCAGTCACAGATTTAACATCCAGTTAGGATCTATTCTCCTCCCTCTATTCAGTTTTCCTGGCCGCTAGAAAAGAAAATCAGTGATGAAAACAATCCTTTACAGTTTAAAACCTGGTGATTGTTTCACAAATATGAATCATTTTATTTACCTTTATACGCTGTTTCACCGAGGTGTTTGGTTTTCTGTCTGGCAAAGGGGTTGACTGCTTTTGCGTTGTTCTCACAATTATCAAGGGCTTGAGATGAAAGCCCAGACTCAAATAGCTTGCTGGCATACAAAACCTTGAACTCCTAAGACACATAGAGACATTCGTTCTGAGTACACTGTTTAACCATTACACATGATAGGAAAAAGAGGAAAAGAGAAATACTAACCTGGACGTTTGGCTGTGTGCACCCTGAGTTCAGGCCCAAAACATATTCATAAAACGCCGTACGTTCAAGGCTTCCTTCATGGCAGATACGTCATCAGGCAAGCTGATGCAAAGAGAATAAAGTGTCAGGAGCAAGTAAGGAAAAATACTCAGATGCATGCAGATATACACACATGTACACAAAATACCTCTGGTATCCAAACGGACCAAAGTCACATTCCTTAGATGTCACCACATAGCAGAGATGAGCAGCAAAGGTCAGTCCTTTTGTGGCTGCAGATGAAAGACAAAGCATGCATGTGAAGATCAGGATCCGGGGAACAGTTCAGAGTTTATGATAAAACTACAACTGTTCATTGCAGAAAAAACGTCCCCGTTACTGTGGGGCTTCTCCTTACCAAAAATTTTCACCCATGTCAATCACTGCTTTTACGTGTTCTCGTCCGCCATGGAAGCACATAAAAGAGCTGCCAGATGAAGGCACCAGTTCTGTTTTTGAACACTCTGAGGCTGTATCAGAAATTAGCATGTTAGTGACAAAAACAGTGCAGAAATATGGTCATGCTGTCATATATGCTATTAAACAATACTAACCTTGGATATCTTATTTCTAAGATATTTGTAAGCCCTGAAGAGGACTACACCAAATTGGGACAGTTTTGCTTTCTGTAAAAGAAATATCATGTCAACTCTAGATGTGTTCATTCATTCATCCCTACAATTGTGTAATTCATAAAATATTAGCTTTCTTGCAAATGAAAAAAAAAAATTATTTTATGTTTATTGTTAACCATTTGATTGAAAACACTTACTCTATTTTGATCACAGAACAATTCCATAATTTTCCAGAAGAAATAGGACTCCCTTTGTTCAGGTTTATCAGCATGGAGCAGACACTCCTCAGATTTCCTCTGGATAAACTGAATCAAGGGCCTCCTTGTGCATCGATTTGCTGTAACGCATATTAGAACAGCACATTCACCTTTAGCACCTGATGATATGCTTGAAAATGTTACTGTGAAATAGCCTACATGTTTAATGTTCAGTGTTTTTGTGTTAAACAAAAGGAGAAAGACTGACCACATCAGTGGGCCTGGAGAAGTCCTATTCCGGCCATCATTATCATCACCACAGTCCAGGAGTGGCTTTCCTACACAGTAAAATTCACAACAAATACCTTAATACAATACTGTGCCTAAAATCATCATTTTTTGCTCATATTCTGTCTATAAATTGTGTGTGTGTCGTACCTGGACTATGGGGTTGAACACCAGGTTTTCCTTTAACACTGGGAGGAAAAACTGGACTAGTGTTTCCCGATATCACAAACGGCATCATTATCTACAGAAAATTAAAAATAATACATTTTCATTGTTGAAAAATTTTGTTAAATTATTTTACTGAATAGAGCTGAGGAAAAAAAAATTTTTTCCCTTAATACAAAGCCTTTAGGAGATATACGTTTTTCACTCGAAATGTCATACTTCTACACGGAGTAATATATAATAAAATAAGATCTTTTAGTGGAGAGATTTCACCTATCGTTATCTATACCTATATATCTGTTTATTATAATCTCCTCTGCTTATCAAGACGAGAGCAGTGTTGAGATATACATACCTGTATGTGAAAAAATTTGAAAAAAATTTTCAGGGGTTTTTTACATATGTACCTCTGTATGGAGATGATATTTTCATTATGAGAATATTTACTCTGAAGCTTACATGTCTCTTTATTAACGTTACTTTTGATGCGGATCAAAACACCTGCTGTCTCTTCTGAAAGCTGTTAAATATCCGTGTATTACGATGAGATGCTGCAGTAATCCCCTTCAAATATAATCACACTCATTTTTAAACTAGAAACACAATTTGTTTTTGCTGAATAAAATATTGTTTACCTTCACAACTAAATACCAGCCACTTTTAGCTTCGGTTTTAGTTGTCATGCCCTGACTGCTATATTTAAATCAGTGGACTTTTAATGAATACTGTAAAAAATCTATATATACCACTAATAATTGGTAAAAAAGAAATTGTTTAATTACATAATTTTACATTACAGTAGAATGATGTTGAATATTTTTTCTGCGTTGAGCAGCTTAAAGTGTCTTTCGATGTAAATAACATAAGTGATTTAATTCATAATTGCTAATTTCTTTACATTATTTCTTTTTTTTAAATTGTAAAGGTGCATCAGGGCTGTGTGTTTGTGCGTGAAGTAAATCCTACATTAAAAACACCTGAGCTCCTAAAAGTAATGTGTTTCACAACACTGTAAAAATGATGGAGTGATTTTACGTAAAAATATATAGGGCCACATTTTTGCATGTTTAATTTTAAGTGTACTCCACTCAAGATTTTATGCCAAAAACTTTAGACTTGCTTAATATTTTAAGTTGAATTTGAGTAATAATCTGAGTTAATATCATCACTACTGACTACTGTTTAAAAAAAAACCTGCAGCAGGTGGATTTATTACTAGTCAAGCGTCAAATATAAAATGATGACACAAATAACAATTCAATTTCAATTCAATTCAATTTATTTGTATAGCGCCTTTTACACTGGACATTGTCTCAGAGCAACTTTACAAAAGTAGAGAAACAGAAAGGAGAAAAAAAAGAATGAATAAATTATAGTATTAAACTATTTTATCCCTATTTATCCCTAATGAGCAAGCCTGCCGTGACAGTGGCAAGGAAAAACTCCCTATGATGATATGAGGAAGAAACCTTGAGAGGAACCAGACTCAGAAGGGAACCCATCCTAATTTGGGTGACACTGGACAGTAAATAATGTAACTGTAAATAGTGTCCTATCAGCAACAGCAACCAAAGGCCCATGAGGAACTATTGAGTCAATGTAGTTTTTTGAGTTCGATGACGGTGTTCAGTCCCCAAGTGGCTCTGTCCACGGCTGTCTCCTGGTACAGGCTGTCCACACAGATCCAACCACAACATCAGTGAGCACCACCAAGCGACGAGACCAGAGGTAGAGCCAGAGGTCACAATATAACAGTCTTTTAGTCAATTTCAAATCAACATTTCATTTACAAAATATATAAATATATTTTATTTATGTTTTTTTTTATATATATATATTATATATATATATATATATATATATATATATATATATATATATATATATATATATATATATATATATATATATATACAGTGGGGCAAAAAAGTATTTAGTCAGCCACCAATTGTGCAAGCCCCCCACTTTAAAAAAATGAGAGAGGCCTGTAATTTTTTATCATAGGTACACTTCAACTATGAGAGAAGAATGAGAAAAAAAAAATCCAGAAAATCACATTGTCTGATTTTTAAAGAATTTATTTGCAAGTTATGGTGGAAAATAAGTATTTGGTCAATAACAAAAGTTCATCTCAATACTTTGTTATATACCCTTTGTTGGCAATGACAGAGGTCAAAAATTTTCCCGTTTTAAATCGCCACAAGGTTTTTACACACTGTTGCTGGTAGTTTGGCCCATTCCTCCATGCAGATCTCCTCTAGAGCAGTGATGTTTTGGGGCTGTCGCTGGGCAACACGGATTTTCAACTCCCTCCAAAGATTTTCTATGGGGTTGAGATCTGGAGACTGGCTAGGCCACTCCAGGACCTTGAAGTGCTTCTTACGAAGCCACTCCTTCGTTGCTCGGGCGGTGTGTTTGGCATCATTGTCATGCTGAAAGACCCAGCCATGTTTCATCTTCAATGCCCTTGCTGATGGAAGGAGGTTTTTACTCAAAATCTCACGATACATGGCCCCATTCATTCTTTCCTTTACACGGATCAGTCGTCCTGGTCCCTTTGCAGAAAAACAGCCCCAAAGCATGATGTTTCCACCCCCATGCTTCACAGTAGGTATGGTGTTCTTTGGATGCAACTCAGCATTCTTTCTCCTCCAAACACGACAAGTTGAGTTTTTACCAAAAAGTTCTATTTTGGTTTCATCTGACCATATGACATTCTCTCAATCCTCTTCTGGATCATCCAAATGCTCTCTAGCAAACTTCAGATGGGCCCGGACACGTACTGACTTAAGCAGGGGGACACGTCTGGCACTGCAGGATTTGAGTCCCTGGCAGCGTAGTGTGTTACTGATGGCAGCCTTTGTTACTTTGGTCCCAGCTCTCTGCAAGTCATTCACTAGGTCCCCCCGTGTGGTTCTGGGATCTTTGCTCACCATTCTTGTGATCATTTTGACCCCATGGGGTGAGATCTTGCATGGAGCCCCAGATCGAGGGAGATTATCAGTGGTCTTGTATGTCTTCCATTTTCTAATAATTGCTCCCACAGTTGATTTCTTCACACCAAGCTGCTTACCTATTGCAGATTCAGTCTTCCCAGCCTGGTGCAGGTCTACAATTTTGTTTCTGGTGTTCTTTGACAGCTCTTTGGTCTTGGCCATAGTGTAGTTTGGAGTCTGACTGTTTGAGGTTGTGGACAGGTGTCTTTTATACTGATAACGAGTTCAAACAGGTGCCATTAATACAGGTAACGAGTGGAGGACAGAGGAGCCTCTTAAAGAAGAAGTTACAGGTCTGTGAGAGCCAGAAATCTTGCTTTTTTGTAGGTGACCAAATACTTATTTTCCACCATAATTTGCAAATAAATTCTTTAAAAATCAGACAATGTGATTTTCTGGATTTTTTTTTCTCATTCTGTCTCTCATAGTTGAAGTGTACCTATGATGAAAATTACAGGCCTCTCTCATCTTTTTAAGTGGGAGAACTTGCACAATTGGTGGCTGACTAAATACTTTTTTGCCCCACTGTATTTATTACTCAAGTTCATATGTAAGGCATAACAGAATTGAACAATCATCAAAAAAAACATGACAATAAAGAAAATGAGGAAATAATCCCTGTTCAAAAGTTTGCATTCCTTTACATTCCTTAATATTGTGTATTGCCCCCTTTAGCATCAGTGATGCCATGCAGTCTTTTGTAATAATTGTGCATGAGGTCCTTAATTCTCTCAGGTGATATAGCTGCCCATTCGTCTATATAGATTTATAGATATATAGATGTGGTAGCCCAGGGTGTACTTTTTGTGCAAAAGACTGAGTGTTCTCTATGTGCAAAGTACTGAGTCCTTATTATTTGATAATAACTTATATCTGTTTTACTTTTAGGAATAAGCTACTTATTTTCCTACACTACTCTTCAAACATGGCTACTTTAATGCTTTAACTTTAATCCTTCCTGTGGTCAATATGGTTAATATTGCTTTAATGCCATAACATGTCATTTGTTATATTTATGCTGCTATTATAATGCTTAAGCTTAAGTGAATTTTTCAGAAAAATCTCTACACACTCAGAAGAACATTCTGGTCTGTTCAGAAACTGTCATTTTTCCTCTGTGTGTCTAATAGAAAGTGAAATTAATTCAGGTCACAAATCATCACTGATCATCACTGATATATATATATATATATATATATATATATATATATATATATATATATATATATATATATATATATATATATATATTCAGTTAAATAATTAAATATTATATAAGGATAAATATCTTTATGGCTTAAATTCAGAACTGAATTAAATAACCTTACATCAGTATGAATGTCCAGACAATGTTAATAACAATCCATTAAAAATCACCAAGTGGCAATATGTAAGTCAGAGACACTGAAAATGTGGGTTTCTCATGTGACTATAGTAAGTATGTGTTTTTGTACTGATGTCTAAGGGGAAGTATCACTGTGGTTCACGAGCGCAGTAATAAACTGCAGTGTCTTCTGTCCTCATGCTGTTCATCTGCAGATACACCTTCTTCTTACTGTCGTCTCTGGAGATGGTGAAGCGGCCCTTAACTGCACTGGAGTAATATATGTAACTACTATCATATCTTACACTTGCAACCCATTCCAGTCCTTTTCCAGGCGCCTGTCTGATCCAAGCCATCCAGTAGCTATCAAAGTCTAATCCAGAGGCTGTGCAGGTCAGTTTATGAGACTGATCAGGTTTGATGATCACTGGATCAGACTGGATCAGTGTCTGACTGCAGGAATCTGCAAGAACATACAAACATATGTGTTTATGTTAAAAAAGCAAGTAAGAAAAATCCTTAAAATGTTTCTCAATATGAAATAAATAATAATACTGACATTGAATAAACATTGCTAGAGTAAAGTAACTCAAAACACTGCCTAGTCCTATCTCAAAGAATTAAAATGATTCCTGCTGCTGTAAATGAACACAAACTGCTGGTATGTTGTTGGGCTGAATGTTTCAGTATAAATGGTTCAAATGCAGGATTTCATTTGCATGACACGCCCACTAGAGATATAAAAACATTCACAGAGGAACAGCTGAGATGAGAAAAAGCTTCCTGTAAGACTCTGGGTGTGTTTCATGCTGTCAGGTTCATCACTGCTCTTTACTCATTAGATCTCATGTCTTTTTAATACATCACTGTGTATCACTGTAACACCCAGAAGAACATTCTGGTCTGTTTAGAAACTTTTATTTTTTTCATCTGTGTGTCTAATAGAAAGTGAAATTAATTAAAGAAATAATTCAGGTCACAAATCATCACTGATTCATTTAGTCAGGAGTTCATGCCAACAACATGTCTTTTTAAATCTTTGTGGTGATGGAATAATTTAAAGCATCTGCTTCTCATTTTGTCCTATCCTTTTTGAAGAAAAACAAGGAGAAAAACCCTTCATCCAGAAGACTTTGAGTAGATTTCTTAGCATTTCTCTATGTGTTACCCTTCAATGTCTCACATAAAACATAAATAAATACTGTAAACATTTCAGTGAAACAATTAATCAACTGAGTGATAAAGGAGGATAGAATGTATTTTTATTTGTTTGTATAAAATGCTACGTATGGTGTAAATCTCAGGAAATACGTAACACAAATAATCCTAACTATGAAAAATAAATGAATATTTGTCTGATAATAAATGATAGGAGGGAGTCTCATACAGAATACAGTTTGTGGATTCACTTTTTCACTTTATTTGTTGAGCTCTGCTGCCTCCTTCAGTTGTTTCAATGATTGCACCTCACACTGTGAGAACAGACTGTGTGTTAAACACAACACACTGCTGGAAACATGCTGTATTATTCCTGAATCCACTCAGTAAATGCTGATTCCAACTGTTGGTTAAAAATCCTGTAAAATGAAGGGATTAATAATGGTTCAGAATGAACACTCTTTCATAATGTTTCTTTTTTTTTAAAAATGACTTTGTGTAACTGTGTTTTAAAATTCTGCAAATGATTAAGACTTTAATCAAACAGAAGAAAGTGAAAGTGTGACTGAGATGATTTATTAGTTGCATTGAGAGGATGTGTGTAACATGTCTCATAAGGTTTTTGTAAGAGGAATCCACTATTCTGTCTCACTGTGGGTACGAGCGCAGTAATACACAGCTGTGTCTTCAGTCTGCATGTTCTGTCCCCAATTGTTATTGTGTTAGTAGAAGTGTCTCTGGAGATGCTGAACTTATTTTTCAGTTTTCACTGTAACTGTACCCCCACCATATTTATGCGCCCCAAACCACTCCAGAGCTTTTCCTGGAGGTTGTTGGATCCAAGCTGTATAAAAGCTCGTAACTGAATATGAAACCTTGCAGTGGATGGAGAGACTCTGGCCTGGCTGGACTGTCATGGAAGCAGGCTGAGTCAGTTCCCACCATGCACATCTGTGGAGGAAAACACATGGTGATATCTCACACAATATATGCTGCACCTTTATTCTTCATCTAGTAAATGAATGAATTTGATAAAGCACTCACAAGAAGCAGCTGCCAGCAGGAGCAGTAGAGATGTAGAGAACATGGTGTGTGTTGTTTGTACTGGAGTCTTCTCTGTTCTCCAAAGTTTAACAGACACCATCACATCATATAAATAGAGTGAGATCCAGCTCTGATGCTTGGATTTGTTTATCTGCTGATGATGGGAGGAGAATGTATCTGAAATGTATTAAATCATGAGGAGGAGATTCATCTGATGGAGGATTGTGGGTTTATAATGGGGGAAGAAAAAAACTTTTTTATAAACTTTAGAAACCCAACTTACTCAAGAATTATATTTGGATCGTTCTCTTTGGAGTTATAATCATGCATTCCCACAATATTCATCTAAATTAAAAAAACTGAGGATTTTCTTCTGTTGACCAATGAATGTGCTGTGTATTTTTGAATGATAAGTAGTTCATGCTAATAGACATGGTATGCAAGGAATAAAACACTTGTGTGTGTGATGTAATACAGTCATATGAAAAAGAAAGTAAACACTCTTGAATTCTATGCTAATTCTTTGAAATGACCTTTTAACCCTTCTCAACTGATGGACAGCAAGAGCTGCTTCTCTAAGATCATTGCTGATGTCTTTCCTTTTTGTTAACACACACCTGAATGCTCCAGAAAAGCAAACTGACAAAACTTCTACTTCTATAGAGATGGTCACATGTGCTGATGATCAGTTATTCAAGGGCATTGATTAACATCACCTGACTGCTACCTACCCTCTTAATCCCTATGGAAGCAGTGAGGGCGTATTTAGTTTTTCACACATGGCTTCTCCATATTAGCTTCATCTTTTGTTAAATAAACAATGACATGATGTAATATGCCATATGTTCTTGTTCATCAGAGGTTGTATTTATTTCTTTTTAAGACCTTCTAAAGACCAGATGATTTTTCTTAATATGTAAAACCATAGAGTTCAAGAGTGTGTACTTTCTTTTTCACATGACTGAAAATATGGCATATTTTGAGAAGTGAATTAATAATCTTTCATCAGTATAAATGTCCTGATAATGTTCACAACAATCCACATGTAGTAAACGTCAGCAAGTGATAACATGTAAGTCAGAGACAATCAAAATATTTCAGTTGTTTGAATCCACAGCTTCAGTTGTAGATCAGTTGTTGTTAAATTCTGAAGAATTGTAATCTCTAGTGAACAGAAGGCAAAGCTGAAACCTAATATCTATCAACAGCTAGACAGTGAAACTATTCTCTATACTTCTTTCTTATTCAAAAGACTAAAAATGATCTACTTGAAGAAATTGAATCAGGAGCAGTGTTGGGTAAGTTACTTCAAAAAAGTCATTAATTACTAATTACACCATCAATGTTGTATTTAAAATGCTTTTCTAATTCTTTTCTAATCATTTGTTTAGCTCACCTTGGGAAACACTTTCTACACCCCCGATGTAAAGTCAAGTTTTACCTCTGTATTAACTCAGACTCTTAATCAGAGTCCTGTATCATCACGCTCACAGGCTCAGGTCAGTCAGATACAGGGTCGGGGGGCAGCAGGATCAGAGACAGACTAGTGGTATAATGAAGCATAGTTTCCCCCGTGCAATGTTTCAAGATGACCGTTAATAAAAGCTAGATTTGCAGTTTTATGTGAGTATATGAAAGTCTACTGTATTACTCTTTATGACATTTTCAGCTTTTTCCCCCGGTATTTTCAGGAGGCAGACTGCCTGTGGAAAAAAAGAATAAACACTGCTTCCAGAAACCAGGAAAAATAACAAAAGCTCGAGTCAAAAGAGTCTTGAGTCAGAGTCTGAATATTCAGGGCTGCCATTACAGTAGTGTTCTTGCTGATACAAGATGTACTTGTTTGATTAGTAAAATACATGTTTTGCATAATGTTTTAAAGTTATTTGACTCTGTTTCTGCCCATTGTAGTAGTTTTATTGCTGCAGTTTTTATAATTCTGTATCGAGGGTGTTACTGCTATAGTTCTTAAAAAAAGCTTTATTAAAGCAGTTGTTAGTTATGTTTCTACAACAGCGGCTCTGACAGGATTTCCAGCTTTAGGGTTTACAGAGAAGCAATGGTGTTTTCTGTATTTTCTGTATGTTATTTGTATTTTTAACAATTTACACTAGGACTTGTATACTGGACAAGCCACATAAAAGTGTAGCGTTGTTCATGTGGTGAAGTTGGAATGTTGTAATGTGAACTGAACAGATACTAATACACACAGGAGGGTTGTTTTTAGGAATCCTGCAGGAGATCTGCTTGAGACTAGAGGTGTGTATTGGGACTGGGATGTCTATTAGTTTGTTGGTTGAGGAACAGTCAGAACCACATTCACACAGCATGCTGACAGAGCTGCCATTTCTACCTGTGGGCTTTTTTTCCACTGTTTTCTGTATCACAGAAATAGGGATCATAGAAAAAAAAAAGGCCACAGACAATTTAGGGTTATATGCAGATACATTTATGGATAATTGGAGCAGTCAATAGAGACAGGCCCGTGTTTATCTGTGTATGAATTACAAGTGAAGCAACTTCAGTGAGTTCAGTTACAATGTGTGTATGGTTTTAGTACAGCTGCTTCCTCAAATCCAGTCACTGTGTCTTCTCGGGGGCAGTAATAAACCCCAGTGTCCTCTGTCCTCAGACTCTTGGCCTCTAAGTACTGTGTGCTTGCTGAGACGTCTTCAGATAGGAGAAAATGCTCTTTCATGGAGTCCCGCATATGTGGGTTCATCTGTTGAACCAGTGTTCACATATCCAATCCATTCCAGAGCTTTCCCTGGTTTCTGTCGTATCCAGTGCATGTAGTAGCTTGTCATAACAAAGCCGTGTATCTTACAAGAGATCTTCACAGTTTCTCCAGGTTTCTTTACCACAGCAGGAGACTGTTCCAGTCTGATCTCATCACTGCTGACACCTAGCAGATAAAACATAACAATCAAAGATGATAAACAACACAGTCAAGATATTCTGAGGGAAGAAATATACAGTAAAGAAGTCTCAGGTACCTTTGGTTAACATTATAACAAAGATGTAATACTGAGCGACCCTCAGCCCCATCATCAAGCTCTTTGATTCAGTCGTGTGACACAAACTTCTGGTGAGCAAGAGGCTGATTTTTTATATAACAGGATGAATTTGCATAAACATCCTTCAGCTGTTAGATTTCATAGTTTCATGAATCCTTCTTGAAAACAAGGGGTGCTGCTGCCCCCTACAGATGATTTTTTTTATTTAGGGGTTAGTAGTAATGATGCTGCAGAAAACATGTACATTTCATTTGATCTCTCATCCGATTGTGTAATGCTGAACAGACTCTGTGTTTCTAAGTTCAGGAATTAACCACTGACCTGTAGTGTTCCTGCAGATGGTATCACAAATAGGAGGAATAAAAGCATGTATAGTACAGTATATAGTCACAACTAGTCATCAGAATCATTGTCCTAGAGCTGATTTGCCTCAAATAAGTAAAGACATCATAATGTAAATGTGTTACATTACATGGGGATTATTATTATTATTAATATTAATAACTGCTATAAGAGATAGGAATAAAGAGGAAGATCTGAGAGCTGAGTGTGAATGGATGAGTCTACAGCTAATGGTGCTGGACCAAGGTCAGGAAGATAGTGGAAGACCTCAGCCATCCCAACAATGGTCACTTTTCTCTCATGAGTTCAGGGAAGCGCTTCTGTTCCTTGAAGCATAACACAGAGAGAATGAGTAGCAGCTTCATCCTGCAGGTCATTCAGATCCTCAACCTGGAGAACACCTAGAGTCTGGACTTTTCTGGACTTATGCCATAACATCCATTACCTCAGCTGGACTAATGCACAATTGCACAATAGTAAAATTGCACTACATGCGCTTTACCAATAAATACAACATTCTATATTTATATTCATCATTCCATTCATACCACATCACTGTATCTTATACAAATCCAATCACTGTAACCACTGTATTCAGATATTACCTTTTCTGCATTTCTTTATTTTTTTTATTTCAATTTTCCACCATATTTATCCTACAGTGGGGCAAAAAAGTATTTAGTCAGCCACCAATTGTGCAAGTTCTCCCACTTAAAAAGATGAGAGAGGCCTGTAATTTTCATCATAGGTACACTTCAACTATGAGAGACAGAATGAGAAAAAAAAATCCAGAAAATCACATTGTCTGATTTTTAAAGAATTTATTTGCAAGTTATGGTGCAAAATAAGTATTTGGTCAATAAGAAAAGTTCATCTCAATACTTTGTTATATACCCTTTGTTGGCAATGACAGAGGTCAAACGTTTTCTGTAAGTCGCCACAAGGTTTTTACACACTGTTGCTGGTAGTTTGGCCCATTCCTCCATGCAGATCTCCTCTAGAGCAGTGATGTTTTGGGGCTGTTGCTGGGCAACACGGATTTTCAACTCCGTCCAAAGATTTTCTATGGGGTTGAGATCTGGAGACTGGCTAGGCCACTCCAGGACCTTGAAGTGCTTCTTACGAAGCCACTCCTTCGTTGCCCGGGCGGTGTGTTTGGGATCATTGTCATGCTGAAAGACCCAGCCACGTTTCATCTTCAATGCCCTTGCTGATGGAAGGAGGTTTTTACTCAAAATCTCACGATACATGGCCCCATTCATTCTTTCCTTTACACGGATCAGTCGTCCTGGTCCCTTTGCAGAAAAACAGCCCCAAAGCATGATGTTTCCACCCCCATGCTTCACAGTAGGTATGGTGTTCTTTGGATGCAACTCAGCATTCTTTCTCCTCCAAACACGACAAGCTGAGCTTTTACCAAAAAGTTCTATTTTGGGTTTATCTGACCATATGACATTCTCCCAATCCTCTTCTGGATCATCCAAATGCTCTCTAGCAAACTTCAGATGGGCCCAGACATGTACTGGCTTAAGCAGAGGGACACGTCTGGCACTGCAGGATTTGAGTCCCTGTCGGCGTAGTGTGTTACTGATGGTAGCCTTTGTTACTTTGGTCCCAGCTCTCTGCAGGTCATTCACTAGGTCCCCCCGTGTGGTTCTGGGATTTTTGCTCACCATTCTTATGATCATTTTGACCCCACGGGATGAGATCTTGCATGGAGCCCCAGATTGAGGGAGATTATCAGTGGTCTTGTATGTCTTCCATTTTCTAATAATTGCTCCCACAGTTGATTTCTTCACACCAAGCTGCTTACCTATTGCAGATTCAGTCTTCCCAGCCTGGTGCAGGTCTACAATTTTGTTTCTGGTGTCCTTTGACAGCTCTTTGGTCTTGGCCATAGTGGAGTTTGGATTCTGACTGTTTGAGGTTGTGGACAGGTGTCTTTTATACTGATAACGAGTTCAAACAGGTGCCATTAATACAGGTAACGAGTGGAGGACAGAGGAGCCTCTTAAAGAAGAAGTTACAGGTCTGTGAGAGCCAGAAATCTTGCTTTTTTGTAGGTGACCAAATACTTATTTTCCACCATAATTTGTAAATAAATTCTTTAAAAATCAGACAATGTGATTTTCTGGATTTTCTTTTCTCATTCTGTCTCTCATAGTTGAAGTGTACCTATGATGAAAATTACAGGCCTCTCTCATCTTTTTAAGTGGGAGAACTTGCACAATTGGTGGCTGACTAAATACTTTTTTGCCCCACTGTAGATAATAAGCACTATTATAATCAAATCACTAATGATTATAATAGCGCTTATTATCTATCTACAGCAACGTTAGAGCAATGTAAATATTTCTAAAAATGTATTAAATTAAAACTCTCAAATTTTGTTGTCATTTGTGTGATTTATTTTTCTTCTACTACTTATTATTGTTATTATTATTGTTATTTATTATTATTATTATTATTATTATTATTATTATTATTATTATTATTATTATTATTATTTGTGAGACTCAGATAGATCAGTGTTGTGTCTTGTGGACATTTTGTTATAATGAACACCGGATGAGGAGTTTTTGTACAGGGATGTTGTTGATCTGTCTCAATGTGTGTCACGAGCGCAGTAATACACAGCTGTGTCTTCAGTCTGCATGTTCTGCCCTGTTAATGTCACTGTGTTGCTGGACGTGTCTCTGGAAACCTGAACCCTGCTTTTCAGTTTCTCACTGTAGTAAGTGTTACCACTATAACCCATAAGTGAGACCCACTCCAGAGCTTTTCCTGCAGGTTGTTGGATCCAACCTGTATTATAGCTCGTAACTGAATATGAAACCTTGCAGTGAATGGAGAGACTCTGGCCTGGCTGGACTGTCATGGAAGCAGGCTGAGTCAGTTCCTCACCATGCACATCTGTGGAGGAAAACACATGGTGATATCTCACACAATATATGGTGCACCTTTATTCTTCATCTAGTAAATGAATTCATTTGATAAAGCACTCACAAGAAGCAGCTGCCAGCAGGAGCAGTAGAGATGTAGAGAACATGGTGTGTGTTGTTTGTACTGGAGTCTTCTCTGTTCTCCAAAGTTTAACAGACACCATCACATCATATAAATAGAGTGAGATCCAGCTCTGATGCTTGGATTTGTTTATCTGCTGATGATGGGAGGAGAATGTATCTGAAATGTATTTAAATCATGAGGAGGAGATTCATCTGATGGAGGATGTGTGGGTTTATAATGGGGAGAAAAACTCCACTAGCTGTTAAAAAAAAACTAGCTGTTAAAAAAAACACTAGCTAGCGGTTAGTTAGCCGATGGCTAGCTAGAGTTAGCAGCAAACACTGATCATTGTGAACAGAAAGATATTTATACATTTCTTAAAGTCTTGTCATGGTGGCTCGTTTTAGCTGACTGTCTAACTGTGAACTGTAAATAAATAAAAAGATTAATTTCTGAATATGGCAAAATTTTTGACATGCTAGCTACATGGATGCATTACTGTTTTGATTAGTCAGTGTGTTTGTGCTAGGATCCAGATCACAATTCTGACAAAAAATAAACACATGTTAATGCTGTAAACTATGTTAAAATATTAAGCAGTTATTACTGTCCACTAACTGCACTAATCTGCCCCTTTGTGTGGTACACAACACAAGACACAGGTTGTAAAAAAGTGTAATATATATATATGTATATATTTTTGATCCTGAAAATTAGTATGAATAATTAGATGGTGGATTACATTCAACTTTCAGCCCTTTCAAAGTTCTCAATGACAAGACAGACAGGTGAAGGAAACAATGGAAAAAAAAAAGAGTAAACACTACTAGGTACATAATGAAAATCCTCTTGAAATTTCTGTCATTTGCACTTGATGAATACACCACATACTTGTGATGTAAAGATTTCAGATCAAGCAGCCAGGCAACTCATATAATTATGAACATGTGAACATGTGCTGGTTTTGGTGTCAGTTTAATGCCAGGCAGGTGATCCACGCAACAGCAGACTTTGACTTGTGGTACAGAATCCAACAAGTACAAGAGCTCTAAGGCATGTTCAGCCCCTCTTGACTGAAGATCGGACACAACACGAACTTCACTCCACTGCTGCTCCTGTGTGCACGCCGACCCTCCACCTCGGCCGAGCGAACACGCAAAGTGCCGGTAGCTGATCGGGAGATGTTCAGGAAACGCACAAATGCGGAAGAGTTGGAGCTTAACATTATTGCCACAACGTCTACATAGGACTGAGAGGCAATGATTAAACAGACATTATACAGTAGTACCTCAGGTCTGTGGGAACTCAAAAGTAAAATCACAATACAAACTCATTTCTAAATAACACAATGCTTGCTATTTGAGATTAATTTTGTCATTGATTATAAAAGCTAGAGACCCTAAATCCAAAAACTATTTAATTTCCCTTTTCAATGTCCGTTCTGAAAAAGTGATTATGAAAAGTCCTTGTTGTGAGAAACTAATTGAACAAAAGCAGATTAATTTTGCGTGTTCAACTGTAATTCTGCCTGAAGCTCATGCTCTCAATTATACATTAGCACAGCTAGATCATAACAGTCTTACAATATTAGAAATGAAACATTATATTCAAAGTATTAGTGCATTTAGTCACGTGTGATTCAATGTAGAACAAGGCAAGGTCATTTGGAGGTTACTTCCTCATAATGCTCCGCATCTCAATTCTCCTTTGAGACACAGGTGTGAGGATACAGGCCACTGAAGTGTAGCCCCACTCCAATAAAAGCAACAGGGAGGAAGGCATCAGCTCCTGCTGACGTTCAGCATCCAATCCTGCTGTGCAGCACACCTTCTGACACTGAACGACAGTGCAGCGCTAACAACATCTCTTCCTATTGGACCTTTTTCCTTCAGCCATTTTCCCCAGAGTTGAAATGCATGCTCAGTGGATTTCAGGTTACATGACTTATCTGTCTGTTCAGTCACAAATATTTTTATTAATATGTGTTGTTACAGAACTACAGATGCATCTCAATAAATTAGAATGTTGTGGAAAAGTTCATTTATTTCAGTAATTCAACTCAAATTGTGAAACTCGTGTATTAAATAAATTCAATGCACACAGACTGAAGTAGTTTAAGTCTTTGGTTCTTTTAATTGTGATGATTTTGGCTCACATTTAACAAAAACCCACCAATTCACTCTCAACAAATTAGATTATTTCATAAGACCAATAAAAAAACATTTTTAGTGAATTGTTGGCCTTCTGGAAAGTATGTTCATTTACTGTATATGTACTCAATACTTGGTAGGGGCTCCTTTTGCTTTAATTACTGCCTCAATTCGGCGTGGCATGGACGTGATCAGTTTGTGGCACTGCTGAGGTGGTATGGAAGCCCAGGTTTCTTTGACAGTGGCCTTCAGATCATCTGCATTTTTTTGTCTCTTGTTTCTCATTTTCCTCTTGACAATACCCCATAGATTCTCTATGGGGTTCAGGTCTGGTGAGTTTGCTGGCCAGTCAAGCACACCAACACCATGGTCATTTAACCAACTTTTGGTGCTTTTGGCAGTGTGGGCAGTGCCAAATCCTGCTGGAAAATGAAATCAGCATCTTCAAAAAGCTGGTCAGCAGAAGGAAGCATGAAGTGCTCCAAAATTTCTTGGTAAACGGGTGCAGTGACTTTGGTTTTCAAAAAACACAATGGACCAACACCAGCAGATGACATTGTACTCCAAATCATCACAGACTGTGGAAAATTAACACTGGACTTCAAGCAACTTGGGCTATGAGCTTCTCCACCCTTCCTCCAGACTCTAGGACCTTGGTTTCCAAATGAAATACAAAACTTGCTCTCATCTGAAAAGAGGACTTTGGACCACTGGGCAACGGTCCAGTTCTTCTTCTCCTTAGCCCAGGTAAGACGCCTCTGACATTGTCTGTTGTTCAGGAGTGGCTTAACAAGAGGAATACGACAGCTGTAGCCAAATTCCTTGACACGTCTGTGTGTGGTGGCTCTTGATGCCTTGACTCCAGCCTCCGTCCAGTCCTTGTGAAGTTCACTCAAATTCTTGAATGGATTTTGCTTGACAATCCTCATAAGGCTGCGGTTCTCTCGGTTGGTTGTGCATCTTTTTCTTCCACACTTTTTCCTTCCACTCAACTTTCTGTGAACATGCTTGGATACAGCACTCTGTGAACAGCCAGCTTCTTTGGCAATGAATGTTTGTGGCTTACCCTCCTTGTGAAGGGTGTCAATGATTGTCTTCTGGACAACTGTCAGATCAGCAGTCTTCCCCATGATTGTGTAGCCTAGTGAACCAAACTGAGAGACCATTTTGAAGGCTCAGAAAACCTTTGCAGGTGTTTTGAGTTGATTAGCTGATTGGCATGTCACCATATTCTAATTTGTTGAGAGAGTGAATTGGTGGGTTTTTGTTAAATGTGAGCCAAAATCATCTCAATTAAAAGAACCAAAGACTTAAACTACTTCAGTCTGTGTGCAGTGAATTTATTTAATACACGAGATTCACAATTTGAGCTGAATTACTGAAATAAATGAACTTTTCCGCGACGGATAAATGTCCAGACAATGTGAGCTTGTCATGTTGTCATGTGACTGTAGTAAGTATGTGTCCAAAGTATGTGTAAGTATGTGTTTAAGTATATGTCCAAAGCCACACTGTTGTATGTATTGTGTTAGATTTTTATTGCTTAAATTAAAATTAAAATTAAATCAGTATATATGTGCAGACAATGTTACTAACAATCCATTAAAAGTCACCAAGTGGCAATATGTAAGTCAGAGGCACTGAAAATGGGGTGTTTGTCATGTGACTATAGCAAGTATGTGTTTTTGTACTGATGTCTAAGGGGAAGTATCACTGTGTGCCACGAGCGCAGTAATAAACTGCAGTGTCTTCTGTCCTCATGCTGTTCATCTGCAGATACACCTGCTTCTTACTGTCGTCTCTGGAGATGGTGAAGCGGCCCTTAACAGTGCTGGAGTAATATATGCTACTGCCATGGATCATTGCAACCCATTCCAGTCCTTTTCCAGGCGCCTGTCTGATCCAAGCCATCCAGTAGTTATCAAAGTCTAATCCAGAAGCTGTGCAGGTCAGTTTATGAGACTGATCAGGTTTGATGATCACTGGATCAGACTGGATCAGTGTCTGACTGCAGGAATCTGCAAGAACACACAAAGATAAGTGTTAAAGTTAAAAAATGTATGATAAATCTTTAAAATGTTTATCTATATGAAATAAATAATAATACTGACATTGAATGAAGATTGCTAGAGTAAAGTAACTCAAAACACTGCCTAGTCCCATCTCAAAGAATTAAAATGATTCCTGATGCTGTAAATGAACACACTGGTATGTTGTTGGGCTGAATGTTTCAGTATAAATGGTTCAAATGCAGGATTTCATTTGCATGACACGCCCACTAGAGATATAAAAACATTCACAGAGGAACAGCTGAGATGAAAAAAAGCTTCCTGTAAGACTCTGGGTGTGTTTCATGCTGTCAGGTTCATCACTGCTCTTTACTCATTAGATCTCATGTCTTTTTAATACATCACTGTGTATCACTGTAACTGAAGCTGAGTGTGTATTAATGAGCAGTTAAAGATGGTTTTGTTCACACAGACTGCCCTCTCAAGGCTTGTAGACATCAGTAACTTGGTCCTGTATTGAGAATAATTTGAGAGTTCTGCTAAATGACATGAAGACCTGGACTTTTATCTAAAATACAACAGAAGCAGAAGATCTCAGTGACAGATTGAGGAAGGAATAAAACACATGGAGGCATGATGCTCTAGGAAAATAATCAAGGACAGGGTGATGGGATACAGCAACATGTTTTGTTCCTTTAATATCTCTCTCTGTGACATGTCGTGTATTGACTCAACATTATTGGAGGAATTATTGTGAGTATCATTTGAACTCAGTTATATGAAGTAAAAACTGCTTTCAAACATGTGAAGCAGGTGCAATATTAACTGGACATTCAGACACTTTTCATTTCAAACAGCAACATATTCTTTATAACAATGAACTGAGTGATGTTTGTAATAGTTTTTGTTAAATAATTATCTAAGCGTTTAGACTGTAAGTGTTTGTAATATGGGGATCAGTTACTTTGGAAAATGTAGTTGTTTAATTAAAGAAGTGAATTGTGATGAGGTTTTTGTGCAGAACTGCAGCTTGTCGTGTCACTGTGTGGTCTTCGAGCGCAGTAATACACAGCTGTGTCTTCAGTCTGCATGTTCTGTCCCCGTAAGGTCACTGTGTTACTGGAAGTGTCTCGAGAGATAACAAACTTGTTTTTGAGTGAATCTTTCTTATTAATATCCCCATTATAATGAATGATGTTGATCCATTCTAAAGCTTTTCCTGCAGGTTGTCGAATCCAAGCTGTTCCATGGTGGCTGCTGCTATCAGTGATAGAAGCTCCAGACACTTTACAGGTGATGGTTAAAGTCTCTCCTGGCTTTATAAGCAGTGAGTCTGGCTGGATGAGCTCAGTAGCACAGAACACATCTGTGAAAAGAGAAAAAGAAAAGGTGGACATGTCGAACTGAAAGGATCAGATGAAATAATAAAGCTTCAATCCAAACACTCACAGGGGGTGAGAGCCAGCAGCAGCAGTGGAGCTGAAGCAAACATGTTTGTGTTGAAGGAAGACTAATGAGAAGTGTTTCCTCTCTAGATCAGCACGCTGCTAATATTACAAGAGGAGATGCAGATTTGCATAAACATTCCAGAGAGGCTGTGTTGAGTGCAGCTCTGCAGCTGTTCATCACACTCACACCCCATTTTGTCTCAATATCAATTTAATGTGGAAAATAATTCAGTTGTTTATCATTACTAATGTTAAGGATGTTTCTGATGTGATTAACGGTTCATGTTCCACTTCTCTCAAATTCATCTGAATCTCTGCCATAATTACTGAAAATAATAATAATTAGATAAACAATCCTTTATGTCTTTATCAGTCATGTGTAAGCTGCACTCCAGAGAATTACATTAACACAGAAATGATTCTCATGTCAAATTTGACTCTCACATGGTGAAATCTAGCAGTGTTTTCTGAACAGCATGAACTACATTTAACATTATAATCAAACCGTGCAATAGAACATGATGTTCATTCTGGTATAGTCTGCCCTCTAGAGGCTTTAACTGATGAATCCAGAGAGAAATAACTGAGAAGATTGTAGATCAGGTGTTTTTAAATCCTGAAGAAGAATTGTAATCTCTAGTGAGCAGAAGGTAAAGCTGAAATCTAATATCTATCAACAGCTAGACATTAAAACGATCCACTTCCGGTAATTAAATAAGGAGTGAAGCAGTTGACTCCTCGTCTTCTCTAAATTGCCCCTAGGTGTGAAGTAGTGTGTAAATGTGTAACATGTCCAGGCTGTAGAAAGTCTCAGGTACCTTTGGTTAACATTATAACAAAGATGTAATACTGAGCGACCCTCAGCCCCATCATCAAGCTCTTTGATTCAGTCGTGTGACACAAACATCTGGTGAGCAAGAGGCTGATTTTTTATATAACAGGATGAATTTGCATAAACATCCTTCAGCTGTTAGATTTCATAGTTTCATGAATCCTTCTTGAAAACAAGTGTGCTGCTGCCCCCTACAGATGATTTTTATATTTAGGAGTTAGTAGTAATGATGCTGCAGAAACCATGTGCATTTCATTTGATCTGCTGAACAGACTCTGTGTTTCTAAATTCAGGAAATTATCCACTGACCTGTAGTGTTCCTGCAGCTGGTATCACAAATAGGAGGAATAAAAGCATGTATAGTACAGTATATAGTCACAACTAGTCATCAGAATCATTGTGCTATGATTTGTCTCAAGTCAAATAAGTAAAGACATCATAATGTAAATGTGTTATATTGCATAGGGATTATTATTATTAATAAAATTAATAATTAATAACAATATAATAATGTAGGTAAAGTAGGTACAGCATGTTTATATTGGTGTCTTTAGTGATGGAGAACTGGCCCTGCATTGACTGAGCGATTATAGTGCCAGTGCGTGTTGATCAGCCCGATCCACTCCAGTCCTTGTCCTGGTTTCTGACAGATCCAGTTCATGTAGCTGCTTCCCATTGAGAATCCAGAGACAGTACAGGACAGAGTGACCGACTCTCCAGGTCTTTTCACCACAGAAGTAGAGGAGGTCAGTGACTGTCCATTAGAATCTGGAAGAGAAGAGTAGAACTAGGTAATGTTATCTTATAATGATTTGTTTTCCTATTAATTATCACACAAAAAACTTACATGAATGAAGTAGCAATAAAATACACTGTCCTAAAATCATGCCAGGTAGGAAGCAAACCATTCCCATGCTGTGCCACAAATTCCAAGACTCCTGAGGGTGGACAAGAGAGTCTTGTAGTTTACTGTGTCAAATGCTGCAGACAGGTCGAGGAGGATGAGAACCGATGACAGTTTGGCTGATCTAGCAGCATGTAGTTTTTCAGTGACTGCCAAAAGAGCAGTTTTTGTGGAATGCGCTGCTTTGAAGCCAGAGTGGTTGGGATCATGGAGGTTATTCTGCAGGAGATAGACAGACAGCTGATTATAAACAATGCGTTCAAGAATTTTTGAAAGAAATGAGAGAAGTGATACCGCTCTGTAGTTGCTGATGTCTGGGGGATCCAGAGCAGGTTTCTTCAGGATGGGGATGACCCTGGCTTTCTTAAAGGCAGTTGGTACATGACCAGATGTTAAGGATCATTGATGACTGTGGTGATGAAGGACAGGAGGTCAGGTGAGATGGTCTGGAGCATAGTAGAAGGGATTGTATCCAGTGGGCTGGTGGCAGGATTGCAGGACCGGATAATTTGCAAATCCTCTTCTGCTGCTACGGTTAAGAGATGCTTCAATGAAGGAGTAGCGGAGTGCTGACTGTGTGATGTAGATGAAGTTGGAGCAGAAGTGAAGGTCTGGCAGATCTTCTCAATCTTCTCTGTGTGAAAAGTGGCGAAATCTTCGGCGGTCAGGGAGGATGGAGCAGGTGGAGCCGGAGGGTTGAGTAGTGATGAGAAGACGTTGTGGAGCTTTCGGGGATCTTGTGCAGAAGTTTCAAGCTTTTCCTTGTAGAAGGAGGTCTTGGCAGAAGTCACATCCAGAGAGAATTTGGACAAGAGCGTACGATAAGAGATGAGATCTGAGTCAAGTTGAGATTTCTTCCACTTCCTCTCTGCTGATCACAGTTCTCTCCGATTGTTGCAAAGTACATCTGCCAGCCAAGGAACAGGGGAATAAGACTTTCTGCGTTTAGTGGACAAAGGGCAGAGAAGGTCCATGGTTGATGAAAGAGAGTAGAGAAAAGTGTCTGTAGCTGAGTCCAGGGGAAGGGAGGAAAAGGAGTCATGGTCAGGAAGAGATGAAAGATTGCAGGAAGCAATCATTGTACAGAGGAAGGGGAGATAGAGTGGAGGTTTTGGCGGTTGAGAGAGGGGTGCTGGGAATTACGTTTAGGCAGGACAGGGAGAGTGATAGTGAAGGATACCAAGTGATGATCAGAGATATGAAGTGGGGTAGCAGTCATGTCTGTAGCTGGGGAAGGATGAGTGAAGACTAGATCCAGGACGTTTCCTCTCTTGTGTGTGTGTGGGGGGGGCAGCTGCTGAAAGACGAGGAGAATAGGGATAGGTGGAGAGAGATGATTCGCTGTGGCGACCCCTGAAGGGAAAAGCCGAAAGAAGAAGAAGAAGAAGAAGAAGAAGATTTTATCAAACAGTGTGCATGAAGCAGCCTGGTTTAATGAGACACTGATATAATGGAGCTGTAATGTCTTAGCTTCATAACAATGCTGCAGTTAGAGTTTATGACATTGATGGAAATCCCAGGAGAACATGTTCTTATATTTATGACACACTCGCAGTCCTTTAAACATCACAATGTTGGGGAGATGTTGTGTGAATAAAGAGAGAGTGACTATCTGTCACAATACGCTGGCTTACGGAGCACGCTGGTTGTGCCGGTGTAGATGAATCAGACCCAACGCGGAGATAGATGGCAGACAGGGGTTTATTAAACAAAGGAACATAGATCCACACAGACAGTACATAAAGACGAGGACTAGCAATGATCATAGACACATTAGGAACAGGTGAACGAAGGCAGGAACACATTAGGGATAGGCGTGGCTAAAACAAACACATGACTGAATAAACACAACCCCTGCTGAAGGCCCCCTAGTGGTCCATAGGGGAATCTTGCCCACCATAACACTATCACAGACCTTAAAGCTTAAAAAAAAACATAATGTTCAAACATTTCTAACGTGTGTGCAGGTTAAGTATACAGTATACAGTTCAAGACCAAAGTTTGAGTAAACTATATATATATAAATATAAATAAATATATAAATATATATAAATATATTTCTTTGAGAATTATCATAATGGAAAAATTGTACATCTCAAAAGTCATGTCAAAAGGACTTTTGAACGACTTTGAACTTTTTATTAATCTGAGATTTCAATCCTGCGAATCTCAAAACAGTGCTCCCTAAATTCCACCACCATGTGGGCAGAACACGCTGGATCTTGTTTACAGAAATATCCCCGGCATGTATCGTGCGGAGCCCTGCCCTCAGCTTGGCTACTCAGACCACATCTCTGTTATGCTAATTCCAGCATACAGACCGCTCATCAGATGCTCTAAACTGGTTCTGAAACAGGATAAAACCTGGCCAGTAGGAGCCACCTCTGCTCTTCAGGACTGTTTTGAGTGCACTGACTGGAATATGTTCAAGGAGGCTGCAACCAGTGGTAGCTTTATCAACTTGGAGGAGTACACGACATCAGTGACCAGCTACGTCGGCAAGTGCATCGATGACGTGACCGTCTCCAAGACCATCACCACACGCTCTAACCAGAAACCGTGGATGATTGCAAAAGTGCGTGCTCTCCTCAAGTCGAGAGACTTCACCTTCAGAGCTGGGGACAAGATGACCTTAAAAACAGCAAGGGCCAAACTGTCCTGAGCCATCAGGGAGGCAAAGCGTGCACATGCCCAGAGAATCCACAGCCACTTTCAGGACAGCAGAGACTCCCGGCACATATGGCAGGGCATACAGGTGATCACAAACTACAAGACCACATCACCTGCCTGTGATAGTGACGCCTCCCTCCCAATCCACTGAACGACTTCTGTGCTTGGTTCGAGGTACAGAACAGTGTAGTGATGAGGAAGACCATCCCTTCTCCTAACGACCAGGTGCTCTGTCTTTCCATGGCTGACATGAAGAGAACTCTACACTGAGTTAACCCTTGGAAGTCGGCTGGACCAGACAACATCCCTGGCAGAGTGCTCAGGGAATGTGCAGAACAGCTATCAGATATCTTCACTGACATCTTCAACATTTCTCTGAGTAGCGAATGACCATCCTCCCCGTGCTGAAGAAATCTAGGGTTTCCTTCCTCAATGAATATCGTCCCGTCGCACTCACACCCATCGTGATTAAATGCTTCAAGAGGCTCCTCATGAGGCACATCAAGACCCAACTACCACCCTCACTGGACCCCTTGCAGTTTGCGTATCATCTTAACTGCTCCACAAATGATGCCATCAGCACAACCCTCCATCTGGCCCTCACCCACTTGGACAATAAGGACTCATACGTACGAATGCTGTTCATAGACTTCAGTTCAGCATTCAACACAATCATCCATCAGCACCTGATTGAGAAACTGAGCCTGCTGGGCCTGAACACCTCCCTCTGCAACTGGATCCTGGACTTCCTGACTGGGAGACTCAGTCAGTCCGGATCTGGAACAGCATCTCCAGCACCACCACACTGAGCACTGGGGCCCTTCAGGGCTGTGTGTTAAGCCCACTGTTGTTCACTCTGCTGACTCACCACATTATCCACATTATCAATTTCGCCGATGACATGCCCGTGGTGGGTTTCATCAGCAAGAACGATGGGTCAGCATACAGAGAGGAAGTGCAACAACTAACAGCCTGGTGTAAAGCCAACAACCTGTCTCTGAACATCGACAAGACTAAAGAGATGGTTGTTCACTTTAAGAGAGCATAGACTGGCCATTCTCTGCTGTTCATTGACGGATGCTCTGTGGAGATCGTCAAGAGCACCAAATTCCTTGGTGTACATCTGGCAGAGAACTTCACCTGGTCACTCAACACCAACTCCATCTGAAAGAAAGCCCAGCAGAGTCTCTATTTCCTGCAGAGGCTGAGGAAAGCCCATCTCCCTACCCCCATCCTGACTGTGTTCTACAGAGGGACCATTGAGAGCGTTCTGAGCAACTACATCACTGCATGGTTTGGGAATTGCACTCTCTCGGATTGCAAGACCCTGCAGCAGAGAGTGAGGACAGCTGAGAAGATCATTGGAATCTCTCTCCCCTCTATCACGGACATGTACGCCACACACTGCATCCGCAAACCCAACACACACACTATTCACCCTTCTGACATCTAGAAAGAGGTACTGAAGTTTGGGCTCTCACAACAAGACTGTGTAACAGTTTCTTACCTCAAGCCATCAGGCTCCTTAACACCCAAAACTGAACTATACCAACTCTCTCTCACACACACACACACACACACACACACACACACACACTCACCTGTGTGAACAGACTCAAAATATAACGTTTCTACTTATTTTGCACTACTTTAACCGCTGTTATAATGTTTCAACCGCTGCTATAATGTTTACTTCTTATTTGCACTACTTCAACGCTGCTACTGGACTTTTTGCACAATCCACATTGTCATGCTGCTATGTATATGTTTACGAACATGTATGTAATTAGATACCTGGGTTTTACAGTCTCTCAAGTTTGCACATTACATTTTGTTTCATTGCACATGTTTTTTTCGGCACTATGTGTCTTTTTTTTTTTGTCTTGTTGTTTTTGTCTTGTCTTTGCACTGTTTGCACCTGGTTGCACAAGTTGCACTTCATTAAGCTAGGAAAATCTTCTTTCCTAGCTCTGTGCTGTTGTTCTGTTTGTAACTATATGTTGTATGTTGTTTTTGTAGCACCAGGGTCCTGGAGAAACGTTTCATTTCACTATGTACTGCGTCAGCTATATGTGGTTGAAATGACAATAAAAGCTTCTTGACTTGAAAATGCTTTTACACATGATCACACTAATTCTAATTTGTTGAGGTGATTATTGTTAGCCAAAGACACTACAGTATATAGAGTTCAGGATAGTGATATGATTATAATAGTGTTTGTGATGTGCAGCAATATTAGAGATACAATATTAACATTTTAAATCAAAACTACTGACTTTAAAATATCTAACTTGAAAGTCTTTGGTCTAATTTGTGGGATTATTGTTTTTATATTAAGACTTCTATAGATCATTGTTGTGTCTTTTGTACATTCTGTTACAATGAACACTGAATGAGGAGTTTTTGTACAGGGATGTTGTTTATTTGTCTCACTGTGGTTCACGAGCGCAGTAATACACAGCTGTGTCTTCAGTCTGCATGTTCTGCCCTGTTAATGTCACTGTGCTGCTGGACGTGTCTCTGAAAACCTGAACCCTGCTTTTCAGTTTCTCACTGTAGGAAGTGCCACCACTACTGCATATACGTCCGATCCACTCCAGAGTTTTTCCTGCAGGTTGTCGTATCCATTCTGTACAGTAGCTGCTATCAGTTAATGAATATCCAGACACTTTACAGGTCAGAGTCAGTGACTGACCAGGAGTTAATACTGTGGATCCGGTCTGGATCAGCTCAACACAGTGAACACCTGTTAAAGAAAAGTTATTTTAATGATGTAAAAGTGAAAAGCTTTAAGGAAGCAAAACTGTATTACATGTCAAATGTAAAAACACTTACAGTGTACAGCTGCCAGCAGCAGCAGCAGTAGGGATGTAGAGATCATGGTGTGTGTTGAAGCAGAAGAAGTAAAAGCTCTTGGTCTTTGTTGCTTAAATATATAACAGGGAAGGACATTTGCATAAAGACACTCCTTATCTTAGGGTCAGAATAGGATGGATTTCTTTACATGTGAAAACCTCATCTCATGAACATCTCTAATTTGTGATTATAAATCTCTAAAATTTAGAACATTCATGGATTCATGTATGTGTAAATAATTTCTCTTGCAAGTCTGTATTTTTAGAAATATCTATCACTTCACCTTGAGTTTATGTTTGAACCAATAAGAAGCTAATAAGAAGATAATAGGTTTTAATGAGTGAGTTTATTCAATATCAGCTGAGTTTATGGATTCACCTATTTCCACTTTATTTGTTGAGCTCTCCTGCTTCCTTCAGTTGTGTCAATTACTGCACCTCAAACTATGAGAACTGAATACACAAATTAAACACTGACTTCAAATATTGGTTAAAACTGAAGGGATTAATAATGGTTCACAATTAACGCTTTTTCAATAATGTTTTCTTTTTATTTAAAAAACTGCACTGGAGTAATATATGCTACCACTGCTACTTGAAATATATGCAACCCATTCCAGTCCTTCTCCAGGCGCCTGTCTGATCCAAACCATCCAGCAGTTACTAAAGTCTAATCCAGAGGCTGTGCAGGTCAGTTTATGAGACTGATCAGGTTTGATGATCACTGGATCAGACTGGATCAGTGTCTGACTGCAGGAATCTGCAAGAACACTCAAAGGTGTAGAGTCAACTCGTGGTCACAAATCTAGCGTGGGTCAAAAGCCAGGAAACGAAACAGCAAACAAACCAAAGAACAGCGAGCAAAGTCAATGTCGAGAAACAGGCAAGGTAAAACAGGCAAGGTTCAATGATTGCACCTCACACTGTGAGAACAGACTGTGTGTTAAACACAACACACTGCTGGAAACATGCTGTATTATTCCTGAATCCACTCAGTAAATGCTGATTCCAACTGTTGGTTAAAAATCCTGTAAAATGAAAGGATTAATAATTCTTAATTATTATGATAATTAACGTCTTTCAATAATGTTTTCTTTTTTGTTTAAAAATAACTTTGTGTAACTGTGTTTTAAAAGAAGCAGCTGCCAGCAGGAGCAGTAGAGATGTAGAGAACATGGTGTGTGTTGTTTGTACTGGAGTCTTCTCTGTTCTCCAAAGTTTAACAGACACCATCACATCATATAAATAGAGTGAGATCCAGCTCTGATGCTTGGATTTGTTTATCTGCTGATGATGGGAGGAGAATGTATCTGAAATGTATTTAAATCATGAGGAGGAGATTCATCTGATGGAGGATGTGTGGGTTTATAATGGGGAGTTTTGTTAAACAAAAGTCTCCTTTATAAACTTTAGAAACACAAGTTACCACAAGAATTATATTTGGAACATTCTCTTTGTCCCACAATGTCCATGCTATAATTCACCTAAAACTGTGATTTTTTTTTGTTCATCCATCCGTCCATTATGTGCTCTCAAACTGTATATGATGTGATTTAGGATTGGACAGATTTCTACAAAATGCAGTATAAACTATAAAGTTTTAAATTAGAAATGTTTATGGCTAAACTCTTATATGGTACAACATAGTTACATAGTCATAGGGAAATGGACATCATATATATATATATGAAACTATCTTATCACTTACCAATATACAAATTGGATAACTGCTTACGAAGTATGTTGTCATGTTGTTGGGGAAATGCCACCAGAGGTGGGTGTCGGACCTGGAACTCCACCAAGAGCTCAAACACCCACGCTGCCTAAAATCAGACCCAGGTACAGGATAACACATAACTTGAGTTTTATTAACACAAAACAAAACTAACAACACAATGTGATATGGACAGAACATAAAATAAACATGACATGAGAACCGCAATACATAACGGCATCACTCGAACTAACAACATGCCTAACAAAACTGAACGCGACATTGATCAATGACTTGACAAACACAGATACAAAAGGACAAGTATAAATACGGCAACACATTAGGAATAATGAAAACAAGTGACAAAACACGTAGGAAAACACATGACATTAAACAAACTGTAGCAATATGCCTACCAGCACCCCTCTGTTGGTCTGGCAGGGAATTCTCCCAGTAATTCCTGACGTTATAAAGTTCAATAAAAAGACATTCAGAAAATCTCAACATTTGCGGGAAATCCATGAAAATGTCTACATAAAAATAATGTTAATTGTATGACACTTTTTAAGAATAAATCCTGTTTAACAATCTCAATACAAATGAAGACAAGACTTTTTTACTAAACTGAAAGGGTTTAATAGTGAAATACTTAACTATATACTGATTTATCATTTCATGCAGTTATGTAAAAGTCAATCCAACTGAACAAAGGAACAATGATTCAGTGGACTGCAGGACAGTGATATGGTCATGACTAATCTGAATCATATCTCAATTATAATGTGATGTAATGTGATGATGAGAGGTCAGGCTTTATTTAGTATATTTAAAAAGTATACATTTGTAGATTAACACTCCAATCTCATCAAATCTACTGACTGAAAGCTAGCTGGTGTCGTCGTCTCACACTTCTGAGAAACTTAGAAGGTAAAAAATGGAGGTAGGACACTTCTGGTAGGTCTTCTGTACTGGGTGTTTTTGTACAGCATCTTTGTCGAACTGTCTCACTGTGAGTTAAGAGCGCAGTAATACACAGCTGTGTCTTCAGTCTGAAAGTTTTGCAATTTGCTTGAAAAAAGGTTGTCATTTTTATTGAGACTGCATTTGCATCATTACTTGCTTTCGTTCACTTTTATTTGAGTTATGTTTGTGTCATGTTTGCTTAAAAATTTTAATATCTATTTTTATAAAATTAAGACTTCTTTTTAAATTACTCTAATGTTAAGATATCAAAAAAAAGACAAATAATTAAACAGCAGCAACTTTATTATGTGCTATAACACCTTACATAAGTGCCAACATACACGTACGCTAACCCTAGAAGTTTTTCTCTGCAAAGACTGGACTTTTTTCATCTTAAGGACATCAAGCTCAAGGAAGAGCTCTGAAACACTTCAAATGTTTATTTCAGCTTTGGAGGATAGCTTAGATTCATAGAGTAGACAAAGCCCATGAGCAGAAGGCAAGCCTTTGCCACATATATACAGTCATCAAAACCTCAATTCCCTCGATGATGATGGACACATGAGCAGGGGTGGGGCCTTCGGTTGCAGCACTTCCACAGAGGACAAAGATCTTCATGACATGCTCAGCATGGTCCTCCCTGACAATTTCCTTGCTGACATACTGTCAAAACATGAGTATCTGTACTTAGATGCATATACTGTACCTATTTTCTTTTATCTTCTTGAATAAACGTCTTAATTAAAGTGGCCATTAAATAATAATAATAATAATAGAAGAAGAAGTTGCTTTCGGCTGCTCCCTGTTCGGGGTCGCCACAGCGAACAAACTGGTCCGCACAACAACTTGGCACAGGTTTTATGCCGGATGCCCTTCCTGCCGCAACCGTCCCATTTTTCCGGGCACCGGAAATGGGACCGGCACTGCATCCAGTGGCTGGGGTAGAGGCATTGGCTGGGAATCGAACCCGGGCCTTCCGCATGATAGGCGAGAAACCTACCACTGAGCCACCAATGCCTCCCAATAATAATAATAATAATAATAATAATAATAATAATAATAATAATAATAATAATAATAATAATAATAATAATAATAATAATAATAATAATAATAATAATAATAATAATAATAATAATAATAATAATAATAATAATCTTCTTCTTCTTTCGTCTTTTCCCTTCAGGGCTCACCACAGTGAATCATCTCTCTCCACCTACCCCTATCAACTGCATTTTTAACACTTGCAATAATAATAATAATAATAATAATAATAATAATAATAATAATAATAATAATAATAATAATAAAAATAATCAGAAAACCACAAGGCAAATGTTAAAATGTACCTGGTAATCTTGAATACGTTCCTCTCCAGACTCTCCAAGGAACTCTATCAAGCAGAGAATGACAGCATCTTGTCTACTTTCCACATGCTGCTGTTTTAGAAAGAAAACATTTTTTTGCAAAGAACATTACTGTACATAGCTTAACATAGTTTATAGCAAATTAATAAATATTTTTAGTTTATATCAGTAAAGTCTGCTGGGCATTGGTGGTTCAGTGGTAGGTTTCTCGTCTATCATGCGGAAGGCCCGGGTTCGATTCCAGCCAATGCCTCAAGCCCAGCCATTAGATGCAGGGCCGGTCCCAAGCCCAGAAAAATGGGAGGGTTGCGTCAGGAAGGGCATCTGGCGTAAAACATTTGCCAAGTTGTTGTGCGGACCAGTTGGTCTGCTGTGGTGACCCCGAACAGGGAGCAGCCGAAAGCAACACACACAGTTTATATCAGTAAAGTCTGCTGGGCATTGCTGGCTCAGTGGTAGGTTTGTTGCCTACCATGTGGAAAGCCTGGGTTCAATTCCCAGCCAATGCTCAAACCCCAGCCCCTAGATGCAGTGCCGGTCCCAAGCCCGGATAAAATGAGAGGGTTACGTCCGGAAGGGCATCTGGTGTAAAACCTGTGCCAAGTTGTTGTGCGGACCAGTTGGTCTGCTGTGGCGACCCTGAACAGGGAGCAGCTGAAAGCAAATTCTATCAGTAAAGTCTGCTACAAATCTAATGAGGGACTTTTTAAAAGATTCTCTAAACAGGAGGTGTATAGAGGTGAAGGAAAACAAAAATATCAAATCATTGATTTGTCAAAAAATCTGAGATGAGTTAAAATTCATCTGTAATATTGAGATTTAAACTTCATCTGTAAAGATTAGTTAATTTTTTTCCTCTCAGTAAATATAACACTTGTCCTGACTAAGTACTGACTAAATATGGGCCTTATTTTTGTGCCTGCAACCCCACCTTTTGTACCAAATATCTCCAGAAGTTTGGGGGTGTAGAAGTCCAGTTTTGAGTGAAAGGTTCCCTCCAGATGAATTGTTCTTATACTTCTGAACTCCTATTTGATCTGAAACAAAAGGTAAGAAAAACACAATGTGCCATGTGCTTTGCTGTAATATTCATGATTATCCAGTTTACACCCAGCTATGACCAAGTCAGTCTAATCCAATCCTAAAGATCAAAACTTAAATTGACTGTGATTCAATGTTGTAAGAATGAATGAATGAAAAAAAAACATAAATTAAAAAATGCAAAGCTGTTATGATCAACTTGCTGAATGAGTCAATTTCTTCTAGTGGTATGTAAAGTATATAAGAAATATAATATGTATATATGTATATATATATATATCAGTGGGGGACCGTGCATTTCATACCTAGGCCTTCAGTAGTGCTCCGTCTGAATCAACCCGCCCCTCAAAAACCAATTTATGGTTATAAAAACCATCTTAATATGCAGAAATACAGTATAAAGAGCCGTTGCATCGCAGGTAGATAACTCCTGTAGCCACAATAAATGCCTTTATTGAATAGACAAACCAGGGTTGAACAAGTCTCCTCCTACTGCAGCTACAGCCGCGACACACATAAAAAACATCAATAATAAAAAAAAAAAATCCAGAAAATCACATTGTCTGATTTTTAAAGAATTTATTTGCAAGTTATGGTGGAAAATAAGTATTTGGTCAATAACAAAAGTTCATCTCAATACATTGTTATATACCCTTTGTTGGCAATGACAGAGGTCAAACGTTTTCTGTAAGTCGCCACAAGGTTTTTACACACTGTTGCTGGTAGTTTGGCCCATTCCTCCATGCAGATCTCCTCTAGAGCAGTGATGTTTTGGGGCTGTTGCTGGGCAACACGGATTTTCAACTCCCTCCAAAGATTTTCTATGGGGTTGAGATCTGGAGACTGGCTAGGCCACTCCAGGACCTTGAAATGCTTCTTACGAAGCCACTCCTTTGTTGCCCGGGCGGTGTGTTTGGGATCATTGTCATGCTGAAAAACCCAGCCACGTTTCATCTTCAATGCCCTTGCTGATGGATGGAGGTTTTTACTCAAAATCTCACGATACATGGCCCCATTCATTCTTTCCTTTACACGGATCAGTCGTCCTGGTCCCTTTGCAGAAAAACAGCCCCAAAGCATGATGTTTCCACCCCCATGCTTCACAGTAGGTATGGTGTTCTTTGGATGCAACTCAGCATTCTTTCTCCTCCAAACATGACAAGTTGAGTTTTTACCAAAAAGTTTTATTTTGGTTTCATCTGACCATATGACATTCTCCCAATCCTCTTCTGGATCATCCAAATGCTCTCTAGCAAACTTCAGACGGGCCCAGACATGTACTGGCTTAAGCAGGGGGACACGTCTGGCACTGCAGGATTTGAGTC
>JAUCMX010000016.1:20802197-20824110 GCA_033459395.1 Hemibagrus guttatus | reverse complement strand
TTGTTGTTTCTTCAAAAGGAAGTTGCTTTCGGCTGCTCCCTGTTCGGGGTCACCACAGCGGACCAACTGGCCCGCACAACAACTTGGCAAATGTTTTATGCCGGATGCCCTTCCTGACACAACCCTCCCATTTTTCCGGGCTTGGGACCGGCACTGCATCCAGTGGCTGAGGCATTAGCTGGGAATCGAACCCGGGCCTTCCACATGATAGGCAATACACAATATTAAGGAATGTAAAGGAATGCAAACTTTTGAACAGGGATTATTTCCTCATTTTCTTTATTTTCATGTTTTCTTTGATGATTGTGCAATTCTGTTATGCCTTATGTATGAACTTGAGTAATAAATACATTTGTTTTGCATTCTCACTCATGTTTTCTTTTATATTTCTTTTCTTTTATGAAAAGCAATGGCATTGCTTTTATTTTTGAGGTGACTGCTTTTTTTTTTTTAATTCATGTATGTGTGTTTTAACACACCTTCACAGATGCTGAGTTAGCTGTTAGCCCTTAAAAGTGTCAGGTCATAAGTATTTATTTACTGAAGTCAGAGGTAAAGCTTTGTGCTTTGTTTGTGAAATACAGATTGCTGTTTTTAAAGATTACAGTTTGAATTGTCACTACACAACTAAACATGCAGAGAAACACAAGAACTTGACTGATGCAGAGCAGCGACAGTGCGGTCAGTTAAATGGAGGCCATAATCTAGCACCTGTTTGCCATCATCTAAACCCTGTTTGCTATCATTTTCTGTACAGAGAAATCTTCATGTAGTTTGGTTAATCATCTAACAAGTGTGTGTTTTAAACCAAACTGTTTTTTAAATTCTCATATTTGATTTTAAGTTTTTAGCAGAGAGGATGATGTTATAATCAATGATTTAAATAATTTCTTCAAACAATTTGAAATCTCTCAACACTTGTGAAAACCTGTTTACATTCTACACCAAATACACCAAAATGCAGACTTAAATATAATATAGATCAGCTATACAGTGAGAAGCGTGCTGTTTTGGATTGAACACCTCCATAATGATCATGGACACTCCCTATTCAAATAGAGTCGTGTATAAACAGCATGTTCTTGGCTGCTCTAGTTTCCAGTGAGCTCTGTGATAGATAACACTCCCATACACTTTAAATCTGGGTGAAGCAGAACTCAGAGAAGGATGATTTTAGGACAGTGTATTTTATTGATACTCATTTCATGTAAGTTTATGTTTTTTCATGTAAAGATTATTAGCATTATAATCATTATAACATAACATTACATAGTTCTACTCTTCTCTTCCAGATTCTTATGGACAGTCCCTGACCTCCTCTGCTTCTGTGGTGAAGAGACCTGGAGAGTCGGTCACTCTGTCCTGTACTGTCTCTGGATTCTCAATGGGAAGCTACTACATGCACTGGATCCGTCAGAAACCAGGACAAGGACTGGAGTGGATTGGGCGTATTGACACTGTGGTGGCACTGGCACTATATTCGCTCAGTCACTGCAGGGCCAGTTCTCCATCACTAAAGACACCAATAAAAACATGCTGTACCTAGAAGTGAAGAGTCTGAAAGCTGAAGACACGGCAGTTTATTACTGTGCACGAGAGTCACACTGACACAACAGACTCCAGAGCTGTACAAAAACTTACACAAGCACGTCCTCATGAGATGTAAATATTCCCTCAGCAGGAAGCTGCACCCCAGAGACATTTATTATAAAGAACAACATCCATTCACACTCAGCACTCAGATCTTCCTCTTTATTATCCTCTTATTATCCTCTTTAGCAGTTATTAATATTAGTAATCCCTGTAGTGCAAAAGTCTTTACTTATTTGACTCGAGGCAATTCAGCTCTAGGACAATGATTCTGATGACTAGTTGTGACTATATACTGTACTATACATGCTTTTATTCCTCCTATTTTTGATGCCAGCTGCAGGAACACTACAGGTCAGTGGTTAATTCCTGAATTTAGAAAAAGAGTCTGTTCAGCATTACACAATCGGACAAGAGATCAAATGAAATGTACATGTTTTCTGCAGCATCATTACTACTAACTCCTAAATATAAAAATCATCTGTAGGGGGCAGCAGCACACTTGTTTTCAAGAAGGATTCATGAAACTATGAAATCTAACAGCTGAAGGATGTTTATGCAAATTCATCCTGTTATATAAAAAATCAGCCTCTTGCTCACCAGAAGTTTGTGTCACACGACTGAATCAAAGAGCTTGATGATGGGGCTGAGGGTCGCTCAGTATTACATCTTTGTTATAATGTTAACCAAAGGTACCTGAGACTTCTTTACTGTATATTTCTACCCTCAGAATATCTTGACTGTGTTGATGATGATCTTTGGTTATGTTTTATCTGCTAGGTGTCAGCAGTGATGAGATCAGACTGGACCAGTCTCCTGCTGTGGTAAAGAAACCTGGAGAAACTGTGAAGATCTCTTGTAAGATAAGTGGATATTCAATGAAAAGCAACTACATACACTGGATAGGACAGAAACCAGGGAAAGCTCTGGAATGGCTTGGCCGGATGAATACAGGCAACAATCAAGCAGAATACGCAGAGTCTGTGAAGAACCAGCTCACCTTTACAGAAGACGTCTCAGCAAGCACACAGTACTTAGAGGCCAAGAGTCTGAGGACAGAGGACACTGCGGTTTATTACTACGCCCGACAAGACACAGTGACTGGATCTGAGGAAGCAGCTGTACTAAAACCATACACACATTGTAACTGAAGTTTGTTTGTAATTCATACACAGATAAACACAGTCTGCATCTATTTCCTGCTCCAATAATCCATAAATGTATCTGGACATAACCCTAAAATGGGTGTGGCCTAATGAAGTTTTTTATTTATTTATACACAAACCCTAATACTATACTCCTGGAAACATTGGGGAAAAGCCCACAAGTAGGACTGGTAAAGAAACAACATGTAAATATCTTTGCACCTATTGAGGGCTGTATCTCACTTCTACTGAACTAAAACTTGCTTTTCTTTAGAATTTAAAAACACATGATCTAGAATCTTCTCAGCTACTTCTCTCTGGATTCATCAGTTAAAGATCCTTTCAGGTCGTCATGTCCACCTTTTCTTTTTCTCTTTCACAGATTCTGTGTTTTAGAATGGATCAAGAGCATTTATTATGATGGGGATATTTATCAGAAAGATTCACTTAAAGACAAGTTTGTCATCTCTCGAGACACTTCCAGTAACACTGTGACCTTACGGGGACAGAACATGCAGACTGAAGACACAGCTGTGTGTTACTGTGCTCCTCATCCACACAGTGACACGACACGCTGCAGTCAAGCTGACACAAAAACCTCATCACAATTCACTTCTTTAATTAAATAACTACATTTTACCGAGTAACTAATCCCCACATTACAAATACTTGTAATAAGAATAGATTTGAGTACAGAAATAAAAAAAGTTGTTATGTTGTAAGACTACGAACATGCTATGTAATAGTCTAGTTTCTAACACTATAGTTGTACATAGTGTTATAATTTAAAATCATTAAGCAAAAGTGAATGTAACAATTAAACATATAATACACATATAATACAGGTCGAAAGTCCTTTAATGTATGATTTCTATGATTTCTGCTTCTATGAGAGCTGAAGGTTTTGCGGTTGTTTGTTTTAAATCCACATCCTTTAAAGGGACACTGAATTGTTTCTCTGCGTTTCAGATGAGTTTGAAGGTATCTTAAGTATCTTTGCTTGAGGTGCTGAATTTGCAGTTTTTGCACTGCATTTAGTACTGAAGAGTTCACTCTCAGTACCAGTCCCAAGCCCAGGTTAAATGGGAGGGTTGTGTCAGGAAGAGCATCCGGCGTAAAACCTGTGCCAAATCGAAACATTCGGACCAAATGATCTGCTGTGGAGACCCCAATTAGGGAGCAGCCGAAAGAACAACACTGCATTAAGTCTTTATATCATCCTGCATAATAGAAAATAATCAGTTATAACCTAATAATGTTAAATCACAACCTTATATTAATTAAAATTATTACAAAAATATTGTTAAAAAGCCATGCATTTAAAAGCTTATACAATTTTTCAAACTCATGCCCCAATATTTGAAATGATACGTGAACCTTCACAGATCAAACATGTACATGGGAGCAGACAATGATATGCACGAGATATATATATATATATATATATATATATATATATATATATATATATATATATATATATATATATATATATATATTTATATATACATATACATATATACATATTATACTTCCTATGTATTTTACATACCACTAGAAGAAATTGACTCATTCAGCAAGTTGTTCATAACAGCTGGTGCAGAGTAAGTTGATCAGATTAGTATTTCTAACTAATTTAGAAATCCGGGTACTCCGGTTTCCTCCCCCGGTCTAAAGACATGCATTGTAGGCTGATTGGCATCTCTAAATTGTCCATAGTGTGTAATTGCGTGAGTGAATGAGAGTGTGTGTGTGTGCCCTGCGATGGGTTGGCACTCTGTCCAGGGTGTATCCTGCCTTGATGCCCAATGATGCCTGAGATAGGCACAGGCTCCCCGTGACCCGAGTATAGATCGGATAAGCAGTAGACAATGAATGAATGAAAATAAAAGTGATGATGCAAATGCAGTCTCAATAAAAATGACTAAGGAAGAGTGAGTAAAATTGAGTCCTAATAATAGTAAATTTTAAGTACCCTTTACTTGAGAATTGCGATAGAAAATTGTCTGTGCCTTCAAGTTCAGTTTACTTTACCAGGTATACCAGGTGAAACCAGGTACCAGATTATACCAGGTAAAATGTACTTAGAATATCTGAGTGGAAATTGTTGACAAGCTTTTTTCAAGCAAATTGCAAAACTTTCAGACTGAAGACACAGCTGTGTATTACTGCGCTCTTAACTCACAGTGAGACAGAAATATACTAAATAAAGACTGACCTCTCATCATCACATTACATCACATTATAATTGAGATATGATTCAGATTAGTCATGACCATATCACTGTCCTGCAGTCCACTGAATCATTGTTCCTTTGTTCAGTGGGATTGACTTTTACATAACTGCATGAAATGATAAATCAGTATATAGTTAAGTATTTCACTATTAAACCCTTTCAGTTTAGTAAAAAAAGTCTTGTCTTGATTTGTATTGAGATTGTTAAACAGGATTTATTCTTAAAAAGTGTCATACAATTAACATTATTTTTATTGAGACATTTTCATGGATTTCCCGCAAATGTTGAGATTTTCTGAATGTCTTTTTATTGAACTTTATAACATCAGGAATTACTGGGAGAATTCCCTGCCAGACCAACAGAGGGGGTGCTGGTAGGCATATTGCTACAGTTTGTTTAATGTCATGTGTTTTCCTACGTGTTTTGTCACTTGTTTTCATTATTCCTAATGTGTTGCCGTATTTATACTTGTCCTTTTGTATCTGTGTTTGTCAAGTCATTGATCAATGTCGCGTTCAGTTTTGTTAGGCATGTTGTTAGTTCGAGTGATGCCGTTAAGTATTGCGGTTCTCATGTCATGTTTATTTTATGTTCTGTCCATATCACATTGTGTTGTTAGTTTTGTTTTGTGTTAATAAAACTCAAGTTATGTGTTATCCTGTACCTGGGTCTGATTTTAGGCAGCGTGAGTGTTTGAGCTCTTGGTGGAGTTCCAGGTTCGACACTCACCTCTGGTGGCATTTCCCCAACAACATGACAACATACTTCGTAAGCAGTTATCCAATTTGTATATTGGTAAGTGATGAGATAGTTTCATATATATATATGATGTCCATTTCCCTATGACTATGTAACTATGTTGTACCATATAAGAGTTTAGCCATGAACATTTCTAATTTAAAACTTTATAGTTTATACTGTATTTTGTAGAAATCTGTCCAATCCTAAATCACATCATATACAGTTTGAGAGCACATAATGGACGGATGGATGAGCAAAAAAAAATCAGTTTTAGGTGAATTATAGCATGGACATTGTGGGACAAAGAGAATGTTCCAAATATAATTCTTGTGGTGAGTTGGGTTTCTAAAGTTTATAAAGGAGACTTTTGTTTAACAAAACTCCCTACTATAAACCCACACATCCTCCATCAGATGAATCTCCTCCTCATGATTTAAATACATTTCAGATACATTCTCCTCCCATCATCAGCAGATAAACAAATCCAAGCATCAGATCTGGATCTCACTCTATTTATATGATGTGATGGTGTCTGTTAAACTTTGGAGAACAGAGAAGACTCCAGTACAAACAACACACACCATGTTCTCTACATCTCTACTGCTCCTGCTGGCAGCTGCTTCTTGTGAGTGCTTTATCAAATTCATTCATTTACTAGATGAAGAATAAAGGTGCAGCATATATTGTGTGAGATATCACCATGTGTTTTCCTCCACAGATGTGCATGGTGTGGAACTGACTCAGCCTGCTTCCATGACGGTCCAGCCAGGCCAGAGTCTCTCCATCCACTGCAAGGTTTCATATTCAGTTACGACCTATGGTACAGCTTGGATCCGACAACCTGCAGGAAAAGCTCTGGAGTGGATCGGATACATGTATACTGGTGGGAGTACAGCTTACAGTGACAAACTGAAAAATAAGTTCAGCATCTCCAGAGACACTTCTACTAACACAATAACAATTGGAGGACAGAACATGCAGACTGAAGACACAGCTGTGTATTACTGCGCTCGTAACACACAGTGAGACAGAATAGTGGATTCCTCTTACAAAAACCTTATGAGACATGTTACACACATCCTCTCAATGCAACTAATAAATCATCTCAGTCACACTTTCACTTTCTTCTGTTTGATTAAAGTCTTAATCATTTGCAGCATTTTAAAACACAGTTACACAAAGTCATTTTTAAACAAAAAAGTAAACATTATTGAAAGAGTGTTCATTCTGAACTATTATTAAGGAAGTAGCAGAGCTCAACAAATAAAGTGAAAAAAGTGAATCCACAAACTGTATTCTGTATGAGACTCCCTCACTATCACTCATTATCAGACAAATATCTAATTCATTTCATGATTTAGGATTATTTGTGTTACATATTTGATATGTATACTTGACATGTAGTGTTTTATAAAAACAGAATAAAAAATAAATTATATACATTATATCCTACTTTTTCCCCCAGTCATTATCATGTTGATGTGAAACTGATAATTGATTAAGTTAATGCTTTAATTTCTTTTGCAGTTAGTAATAAGGATAGGTGAAAAAAGACATGTAGATGCTTAAATTATTCCATCATTCACAAAGATTTAATAACAGACATGTTGTTGGCATGAACTCCTGACTAAATGAATCAGTGATGATTTGTGACCTGAATTATTTCTATTAGACACACAGATGAAAAAAGACAGTTTCTAAACAGACCAGAATGTTCTTCTGGGTGTTACAGTGATACACAGTGATGTATTAAAATGACATGAGATCTAATGAGTAAAGAGCAGTGATGAACCTGACAGCATGAAACACACCCAGAGTCGTTGTAAAGACTCACCGGTAGGATCCATATGCAATCTATTAACCAAAACAGCAGACAGAGACTTAGTCAGAAAGTGAAGCAAAAGGGTCAAAACCAGAAAACAAACACAATGGCAAACAAATCTGATAAACACTCAATGAGACACAAAATGTCGAAACAGGCAGGTAAAAGGTCATACACAATAATCCAACATGACAATGGCAATGCAAGGCTTGGCATGTTTAACTAGAAATGATACTTCGCATAGTAAGCAGTGCTAGAAATGCTAGATGATCCCGGAAGTGTTCTTCATGAGTATTTCTCAAAACACAGGAGAGGGCTCTCTCTGGTGCTCTGATGCCAGCTGAGATGTTACAGAACCCCCCCTCTATGAACACCTCCGGGTGTTCTACAACGTGGATGGCTCCGTGGATGAGGGGCAGGCTTGTTGGGGTGTAAACAGTGGAATTCTTCCATCAATGAGTGATCCAGAATGTCAGCAGCATCAACCCAAGAGCGTACCTCAGGGCCGTATCTCTCCAGTCCATGAGGGTACTGCAGTCGATTCCTGCCACGATGGGAGTTTAGAAGAGAGTGTACCTGGTAACTGGGGGCCCCATCTATATCCACTGGGGTAGGAGGTTCACAGGTTATAGGACTGTCCCCTTGGCAAGCATGGAGGGGTTTAAGGAGGGACACGTAGAATGTAGGGGAGATGTGGTAGGAGGATGGAAGCTGGAGGTGGTAGGCGACGGGGTTGATCTGCTGGGTGATTCGGAAGAGGCCAATGAACTTAGGGCTGAGTTTGTAACATGGAAGCTGAAGTCTTAAGTTAAGCTAGACTCTTTATCCTACTTGGTAGGTGGGATGTTGGTTCGCCTGGATTCCTTGTCTTCTCATAGCTCTTTGGAGTCGAATGTGTGCTCTTTCCCAAACTTCCCAACCTTCAACTGGAGGTCTGAAGGTTCCCTGGACCATGGAAACAGTGGAGGTTGGTATCTGAGGACACACTGAAAAGGGGTGAGGCCAGTGAACGAGTGGAAGAGTGAATTCTGGGCATATTCGACCTAGGGGAGGAACTCACTCCAGCGATGCTGTTCACGTCTACAGTATGAATGGAGAAACTTTCCAATTTCCTGGTTCAGACATTCTGCTTGGCTGTTGGTTTTTGGGTGGTATCCCAAGCTCAGGCTTATGTTGATGCCCAGTTGGTTGCAGAAAGCCCTCCAGACTCGAGAAGTGAATTGGGGCCCCCGGTCGGATACGATATCTTCCGGGATTCCATAAGTCCTGAACACGTGGTTAAACAAGGCTGTAGTGGTTTCCATGGCGGTGGGTAAACCCTCTAGAGGGATCAATCTGCAGGCCTTGAAGAATCAGTCAATGACTACCAGGATGGTGGTGAAACCATTGGAGTTGGGTAGGTCAGTCAGGAAATCTATGGAAATGTGTGACAGGGTCGTTGAGGGATTGGTAGGGGTTCAAGAAGACCCTCCGGAAGCTGATGGCTGGTACGGGTTTGAGCACAAGTGGTACATAACTTCAACGTCCTGAGAAAGTATAGGACACCAAAACCGGTTCTGTACTAGTGGAATAGATCTGCAAATACCTGGGTGAGCTGAACTTGGGGCTTCGCAAGCCCATTGCAAGACCCTGGGGCGGAGCATGGTCGGGACGTAGAGTTTGGATGGTGGGCATGCTGGTGGCAGGTGTTCTTCGGTGTGTGCTCATTGAATTTCTTCCATGAGATTCCACTGAATGGGAGCCAGAATGATATATGGAGGAAGGATTGGGTCAGGAATGAGAGGTGGACTCATGGATTCGTGCTGTCTGGACAGGGCATCCGCCTTGCTGTTCTTGGAACCTGGTCGATAAGTTACGGAAAAGTTAAAATGTGTGAAAAACAGGGCCCACCAAGTTTGTCGAGGGTTGAAACATTTGGTCTCGATGGTCTATGAGCACCAGGAAGCATGCACGCTGATTAAATGCTAGATAATCCCAGAAGTGTTCTTTGTGAGTGTTTCTCAAAAATCGGGAGAGGGTTTCATCTGGTGTTCTCATGCTAGCTGAGATGTTACCATTGTACAGGAAGATTTTTCCCGTCTAAGCTGTTCCTCTGTAAATGTTTTTATATCTCTAGTGAGTGCGTCATGCAAAAATCTATTTATGCTGAAACATTCAGCCTAACAACATACCAGACGTTTTTAGAGATTGGACTAGGCAGTGTTTTGAGTTACTTTACTCTAGCAATGTTCTTTCAATGTTAGTATTATTATTTATTTCATACAAAGAATCATTTTAAGGATTTTTCATACTTTCTTTTCAACACTTATCTTTGTGTGTTCTTGCAGATTCCTGTAGTCAGTTACTGATCCAGTGATCAAGTGATCATCAAACCAGATCAGTGACAGCCTCTGGATTAGAGTTTGGTGGCTACTGGATGGTTTGGATCAGACAGACAACAGCAAGATGCAGGTGTATCTGCAGATGAACAGCATGAGGACAGAAGACACTGCAGTAGGGCTGCACAATTAATTGATTTTCTAATCGCGATTACGATTACAGACGCCACGATTACATAATCGTTCAAAGCTGCGATTACAAAAAAATGTACTTACATTATTCTGTGTGCTTAAGGGGTGCGTGTTACGTTGTGAGGGGTGAATAAAGACTTTTAATAGGCCTAATAATTTGATAGGCATGTCCTTATCTGACGACCTGATTATCCACTTGTGCATGTCTATCTCTTCATGTTAATTTGGCAAACATGTGTACTGCTAAAGAAACATCAGATTCCAACACAATCAAGAATTAGAAACAAAAAGAAATGCTTCATCTGTGCTGTGGAATTATTTTGGATTCACTGGCGACAATATCGAGCGGCATGTTATAGTGTGTTAATTATGTCGAACAACTGTTTCCGCACCATCAAGCAACACCACAAATTTATTCAGTCATTTATAATTCAGCCATAGAGTGCAATACGACGAGTGTTTTAACATGAAACAAGCAACAAGCCATGCGAGAACTGCTGCACAGACTCCCATCACGACATCGTTGTTTTGTGCTTTTCCGTATCCGGCAGGTTCTCGAAGACAAATGGAGATAACTGAAGACATTACGCATTTCATTGCAAAAGACATGCTGCTGATTGAGTTTTTTTAACCCCGCGCTGTAAACTGTATTAAACACACTGGATGAGAGATATGTCTTCCCCTCCCGCGATTGTGGATTGAACACCTCCATAATGATCATGGACACTCCCTATTCAAATAGAGTCGTGTATAAACAGCATGTTCTTGGCTGCTCTAGTTTCCAGTGAGCTCTGTGATAGATAACACTCCCATACACTTTAAATCTGGGTGAAGCAGAACTCAGAGAAGGATGATTTTAGGACAGTGTATTTTACTGATACTCATTTCATGTAAGTTTATTGTGCTTTTTCATGTGAAGATTATTAGCATTATTTCATTATAAAATAACATTACATAGTTCTACTCTTCTCTTCCAGATTCTTATGGACAGTCCCTGACCTCCTCTGCTTCTGTGCTGAAGAGACCTGGAGAGTCGGTCACTCTGTCCTGTACTGTCTCTGGATTCTCAATGAGCAGCTACCACATGCACTGGATCCGTCAGAAACCAGGACAAGGACTGGAGTGGATCGGATTCATTGACACTGGCACTGGCACTGGATTTGCTCAGTCACTGCAGGGCCAGTTCTCCATCACTAAAGACACCAATAAAAACATGCTGTACCTAGAAGTGAAGAGTCTGAAAGCTGAAGACACGGCAGTTTATTACTGTGCACGAGAGTCACACTGACACAACAGACTCCAGAGCTGTACAAAAACTTACACAAGCACGTCCTCATGAGATGTAAATATTCCCTCAGCAGGAAGCTGCACCCCAGAGACATTTATTATAAAGAACAACATCCATTCACACTCAGCACTCAGATCTTCCTCTTTATTATCCTCTTATTATCCTCTTTAGCAGTTATTAATATTAGTAATCCCTGTAGTGCAAAAGTCTTTACTTATTTGACTCGAGGCAATTCAGCTCTAGGACAATGATTCTGATGACTAGTTGTGACTATATACTGTACTATACATGCTTTTATTCCTCCTATTTTTGATACCAGCTGCAGGAACACTACAGGTCAGTGGTTAATTCCTGAATTTAGAAAAAAGTCTGTTCAGCATTACACAATCGGACGAGAGATCAAATGTACATGTTTTCTGCAGCGTCATTACTACTAACTCCTAAATATAAAAATCATCTGTAGGGGGCAGCAGCACACTTGTTTTCAAGAAGGATTCATGAAGCTATGAAATCTAACAGCTGAAGGATGTTTATCATCCTGTTATATAAAAAATCAGCCTCTTGCTCACCAGAAGTTTGTGTCACACGACTGAATCAAAGAGCTTGATGATGGGGCTGAGGGTCGCTCAGTATTACATCTTTGTTATAATGTTAACCAAAGGTACCTGAGACTTCTTTACTGTATATTTCTTCCCTCAGAATATCTTGACTGTGTTGATGATGATCTTTGGTTATGTTTTATCTGCTAGGTGTCAGCAGTGATGAGATCAGACTGGACTAGTCTCCTGCTGTGGTAAAGAAACCTGGAGAAACTGTGAAGATCTCTTGTAAGATACACGGGTTTGATATGACAAGCTACTACATACACTGGATACGACAGAAACCAGGGAAAGCTCTGGAATGGCTTGGCGAGATGAGCACAGTCAATAATCGAGGAACATACACAGAGTCTGTGAAGAACCAGCTCACCTTTACAGAAGACGTCTCAGCAAGCACACAGTACTTAGAGGCCAAGAGTCTGAGGACAGAGGACACTGCGGTTTATTACTGCGCCCGAAGAGACACAGTGACTGGAGCTGAGGAAGCAGCTGTATTAAAACCATACACACATTTTCACACAATGTTTCACAAGTCACATGTACTGTTATCATTTATCTATTATGTTCTATGGTTATTAAAAAGCTCAATTAGATTTTGTTTACAATTGATTATATTACAATTCAGAAAGAAATAAATGTGTATTAAACACTTTAATGTTTTCTTGAAATGTTGAAAATCTTACCCAGCATTCAGACTCCCTAAAGACCAAGTGATACCATTTCTGATCATTATATCTGTACCTCTATACTGTAAGTTTGGCTTTAACAGCTTCAACAATGTTCATATTCTGGTTCTCTAAATGACTCTAAATAAAGTGCAGCTAAATTTCTCCGTCTGCATCTGCAGGTTTTATGTGTTCAGGAGTCCACAAGAGAACAAATGTCTGTGCTCTCATTAATAGAGAACCAAAACTACTGGAATTAGAGGTGTAAGGATATATATACTGTAAATAAAAATGGAATTGCTTAATATTATGAGACAATAATCATGATAATGTATTCAGTCACTTGTTCATCTTTAGGAAGTGTTTTATTCGGGTCAGAGTGCTGGATCCAGAGTCCATTTCAGGAAAACTGAGCATACACATGTTACACATTTACATGCTCATTCACACGAAATTTAGAGAAGACGAGTCACCTGTTTGATTCCTGATTCAATTTCTTGAAGTAGATCATTTTAGTCTTTTGAATAAGAAAGAAGAAGAAGTATAGAGAGAATAGTTTCACTCTCTAGCTGTTGATAGATATTAGATTTCAGCTTTACCTTCTGCTCACTAGAGATTACAATTCTTCTTCAGGATTTAAAAACACCTGATCTACAATCTTCTCAGTTATTTCTCTCTGGATTCATCAGTTAAAGCCTCTAGAGGGCAGGACTATACCAGAATGAACATCATGTTCTATTGCACGGTTTGATTATAATGTTAAATGTAGTTCATGCTGTTCAGAAAACACTGCTATATTTCACCATGTGAGAGTCGAATTTGACATGAGAATCATTTCTGTGTTAATGTAATTCTCTAGAGTGCAGCTTACACATGACTGATAAAGACATAAAGGATTGTTTATCTAATTATTATTATTTTCATGTATTATGGCAGAGATTCAGATGAATTTCAGGTAACTGGAAATAGATCAGTTTTCATTCTGATCATCACAGAAATTGTTAATTACATCACAAAACATCCATATCATTAGTAATGATAAACAACTGAATTATTTTCCACATTAAATTGATATTGAGACAAAATGGGGTGTGAGTGTGATTAACAGATGCAGAGCTGCACTCAACACAGCCTCTCTGGAATGTTTATGCAAATCTGCATCTCCTCTTGTAATATTAGCAGCGTGCTGATCTAGAGAGGAAACACTTCTCATTAGTCTTCCTTCAACACAAACATGTTTGCTTCAGCTCCACTGCTGCTGCTGGCTCTCGCCCCCTGTGAGTGTTTGGATTGAAGCTTTATTATTTCATCTGATCCTTTCAGTTCGACATGTCCACCTTTTCTTTTTCTCTTTTCACAGATGTGTTCTGTGCTACTGAGCTCATCCAGCCAGACTCACTGCTTATAAAGCCAGGAGGAGACTTTAACCATCACCTGTAAAGTGTCTGGAGCTTCTATCACTGATAGCAGCAGCCACTATGGAACAGCTTGGATTCGACAACCTGCAGGAAAAGCTTTAGAATGGATCAATTTAATTTATTATGATGGGGATATTCGTGAAAAAGATTCACTCAAAAACAAGTTTGTTATCTCTCGAGACACTTCCAGTAACACAGTGACCTTACGGGGACAGAACATGCAGACTGAAGACACAGCTGTGTATTACTGCGCTCGTGACTCACAGTGATACGACAAGCTGCAGTGCTGCACAAAAACCTCATCACAATTCACTTCTTTAATTAAACAACTACATTTTCCAAAGTAACTGATCCCCACATTACAAACACTTACAGTCTAAAGGCTTAGATAATTATTTAACAAAAACTAATACAAAATTTTGCCGCCTCCGCCATGTGTGTGTGGAGTTTGCATGTTCTCCCCGTGCCTCGGGGGTTTCCTCCGGGTACTCCGGTTTCCTCCCCCAGTCCAAAGACATGCATGGTAGGTTGATTGGCATCTCTAAATTGTCCGTAGTGTGTGATTGCGTGAGTGAATAAGAGTGTGTGTGTGTGTGTGCCCTGCGATGGGTTGGCACTCCGTCCAGGGTGTATCCTGCCTTGATGCCCTATGACGCCTGAGATAGGCACAGGCTCCCCGTGACCCGAGTGTAGTTCGGATAAGCGGCAGACAATGAATGATAATACAAAATTCACTCAGTTCATTGTTATAAAGAATATGTTCCTGTTTGAAATGAAAAGTGTCTGAATGTTTCTCATCTCAGCTGTTCCTCTGTGAATGTTTTTATATCTCTAGTGGGCGTGTCATGCAAATGAAATCCTGCATTTGAACCATTTATACTGAAACATTCAGCCCAACAACATACCAGCAGTTTGTGTTCATTTACAGCAGCAGGAATCATTTTAATTCTTTGAGATGGGACTAGGCAGTGTTTTGAGTTACTTTACTCTAGCAATCTTCATTCAATGTTAGTATTTATTACATTATTAAAACAAAACATAATTTTCTTTTGTTCTTTTTTTAACGTTAATGCTATCCTATTTTGTTTTTTCAGATTCCTGCAGTCAGACACTGATCCAGTCTGATCCAGTGATCATCAAACCTGATCAGTCTCATAAACTGACCTGCACAGCCTCTGGATTAGATTTCAGTAGCTATGGCATGGATTGGATCAGACAGGCGCCTGGAAAAGGGCTGGAATGGGTTGCATATATCTCAAGTGGCAGTAGTAACATATATTACTCCAGCACTGTTCAGGGCCGCTTCACCATCTCCAGAGACAACAGTAAGAAGCAGGTGTATCTGCAGATGAACAGCATGAGGACAGAAGACACTGCAGTTTATTACTGCGCTCGTGAACCACAGTGATACTTCCCCTTAGACATCAGTACAAAAACACATACTTGCTATAGTCACATGACAAACCCACATTTTCAATTTAATTTAAAATGAGGTAAATACAACCTCAGATGAACAACATCACATGTCAAATTACACCAAGTCATTATTTATTTAACAAAAATGAATCTAATGTGGAGAAGCCATGTGTGAAAAACTAAATATGCCCTCACTGCTTCCATAGGGATTAAGAGAGTAGGTAGCAGCCAGGTGATGCTAATCAATGCCCTTGAATAACTGATCATCAGCACATGTGACCATCTCTATAGAAGTATGAAGTTTTGTCAGTTTGCTTTTCTGGAGCATTCAGGTGTGTGTTAACACAACAGCAAGAAGAAAATTTGTCAGCAGTGATGTTTGAGAAGCGATTGTGGCTGCCCAACAATCTGAGAAGGGTTATAAGGCCATTTCTAAATAATTAGAATTATCACAAGATTATATTACATTACACCTAGTGTTTTATTCCATGCATAACATGTCTATTAGCATGAATTATATATCACTGGTAAATACACACAGTTCAATCGTTGGTTAGTCAGCAGAAGAAAAACTCCAGCCATTCTTTATGTTCATGGTGGCAGATAAATATTATAAATCACAATTTTAGGTGGATTATAGCATGGATATTGTGTAAAGGCATGTTTACACAAAAGAGTTAAATAAAAGAGTTTTTCTCCCAATTATAAACCCACACATCCTCCATCAGATGAATCTCCTCCTCATGATTTAAATACATTTCAGATACATTCTCCTCCCATCATCAGCAGATAAACAAATCCAAGCATCAGAGCTGGATCTCACTCTATTTATATGATGTGATGGTGTCTGTTAAACTTTGGAGAACAGAGAAGACTCCAGTACAAACAACACACACCATGTTCTCTACATCTCTACTGCTCCTGCTGGCAGCTGCTTCTTGTGAGTGCTTTATCAAATTCATTCATTTACTAGATGAAGAATAAAGGTGCAGCATATATTGTGTGAGATATCACCATGTGTTTTCCTCCACAGATGTGCATGGTGAGGAACTGACTCAGCCTGCTTCCATGACAGTCCAGCCAGGCCAGAGTCTCTCCATCCACTGCAAGGTTTCATATTCAGTTACGAGCTATACTACAGGTTGGATCCGACAACCTGCAGGAAAATCTCTGGAGTGGATTGGATACATCAATAGTGGTGGGAGTACAGCTTACAGTGACAAACTGAAAAATAAGTTCAGCATCTCCAGAGACACTTCTACTAACACAATAACAATTGGAGGACAGAACATGCAGACTGAAGACACAGCTGTGTATTACTGCGCTCGTTACACACAGTGAGACAGAATAGTGGATTCCTCTTACAAAAACCTTATGAGACATGTTACACACATCCTCTCAATGCAACTAATAAATCATCTCAGTCACAATTTCACTTTCTACCATTGAAATAAAGTCGTAATAGTTTGCAGCATTTTAAAACACAGTCACACAAAGTCATTTTTAAACAAAAATTAAACATTATTGAAAGAGTGTTCATTCTGAACCATTATTAATCCCTTCATTTTACAGGATTTTTAACCAACAGTTGGAATCAGCATTTACTGAGTGGATTCAGGAATAATACAGCATGTTTCCAGCAGTGTGTTGTGTTTAACACACAGTCTGTTCTCACAGTGTGAGGTGCAATCATTGAAACAACTGAAGGAGGCAGCAGAGCTCAACAAATAAAGTGAAAAAAGTGAATCCACAAACTGTATTCTGTATGAGACTCCCTCACTATCACTCATTATCAGACAAATACTCATTTATTTTTAATAGTTTAGGATTATTTGTGCTACATATTACCATATGTTCACATTTCATATTATGGGTTTATTTGAAACATTGAAGGCCAAAACATATTAGAGAAATCCTCTCAAAGTCTACTGGATAAAGGGTTTTTCTCCTTGAGGTTTATTCAAAACGTATAAGTAAAAAAAGAGAAGCAGATGATTTACATTATTCCATCATTCACAAAGATTTAATAACAGACATGTTGTTGGCATGAACTCCTGACTAAATGAATCAGTGATGATTTGTGACCTGAATTATTTCTTTAATTAATTTCACTTTCTATTAGACACAAGATGAAAAAAATAACAGTTTCGGAACAGACCAGAATGTTCTTCTGGGTGTTACAGTTTAGAGACTGAAAGTCATTTACATACAAAAATGAACTTACTTATTCAGTTTTAAATAAATATAAAGTAACTTAAGCACTAAAGAACATTTTTTTCATTCATTCATTGTCTTCCGCTTATCCGGAGCCGGGTCGCGGGGGCAGCAGTCTAAGTGGGGATGCTCAGACCTCCCTCTCCCTAGCCACTTCCTCCAGCTCTTCCGGAGGGACCCCAAGGCGTTCCCAGGTCAGCTGAAAGACATCAAAGTCTCTCCAGCGTGTCCTGTGTCTTCCCCGGGGCCTCTTCCCGGGGGGACATGCCCGGAACACCTCTCCAGGGAGACGTCCTGGAGGCATCCGAAACAGATGCCCGAGCCACCTCAACTGCCCCTTTCGATGTGGAGGAGCAGCGGCTCTACTCCAAGCTCCTTACCCTATCTCTAAGGGAGCGCCCAGCCACCCTACGGAGGAAGCTCTTTTTGGCCGCTTGTACCCGGGGATCTTACCCTTTCGGTCATGACCCAGAGCTCATGGCCATAGGTGAGAGTAGGAGCATAGATTGACTGGTTAATCGAGAGCTTCGCCTTCCGGCTCAGCTCCTTCTTCACCACAACAGACCGGTACATAGACCGCATTACTGCTGCCGCTGCACCGATCCGTCTGTCAATCTCACGATCCACCCTTTCCCCTCACTCGTGAACAAGACCCCGAGATACTTAAACTCCTCCACTTGAGGAAGGACCTCCCCTCCAACCTGAAGGGTGCAAGCCACCTTTTTCCGGTCGAGAGCCATGGCCTCAGATTTGGAGGTGTTGATCCTCATCCCAGCCGCTTCACACTCAGCTGCAAAACGCCCCAGTGCATGCTGTAAGTCCAGGCCTGAAGGGGCCCAAACCCGGACAACATCATCTGCAAAAATCAGCGATGAAATCCTGTGGTCCCCAAACCGAACTCCCTCCACCCCCTGGCTGCGCCTAGAAATTCTGTCCATAAAAACAATGAACAGAACCGGTGACAAAGGACAGCCCTGTCGGAGCCCAACATGCACTGGGAACAGATCTGACTTACAGCTGGCAATGCGAACCAAGCCCCTGCTCCGGTTATATAGAGACCGAACAGCCCTTAACAGAGGGCCATGGCCCCCGTACTCCCAGAGCACCTCCCACAAAATGCTACGAGGGACATGGTCGAAAGCCTTCTCCAAGTCCACAAAACACATGTGGACTGGTTGGGCAAACTCCCACGAACCCTCGAGCACCCTGTGGAGGGTATAGAGCTGGTCCAGTGTTCCACGACTAGGTCGAAAACCGCATTGCTCCTCCTGTATCCGAGGTTCGACTAACGGTCGGACTCTCCTCTCCAGTACTCTGGAATAGACTTTCCCTGGGAGGCTGAGGAGTGTGATCCCCCTATAGTTGGAACACACCCTCTGGTCCCCCTTCTTAAAAAGAGGGACCACCACCCCGGTCCCCCAGTCCAGAGGCACTGTCCCTGACCGCCACGCTATGTTGCAGAGACATATCAGCCAAGACAGCCCCACAACATCCAGAGACTTAAGGTACTCAGAGCGAATCTCATCCACCCCTGGTGCCTTGCCACCAAGGAGCTGCTGAACTACCTCAGTGACCTCAGCTTGGGTGATGAATGAATCTACCTCTGAGTCCCCGGCCTCTGGTTCCTCTACAGAAGGCGTGTCAGTGGGGTTGAGGAGATCCTCGAAGTATTCCTTCCACCGTCCGACAATATCCCCAGTCGAGGCCAGCAACTCTCCACCTCTACTGTAAATAGTGTTGGCAGAGAGCTGCTTACCCCTTCTGAGGCGCCGAACGATCTGCCAGAATTTCCCTGAGGCCGTCCGATAGTCCTTCTCCATGGCCTCACCAAACTCCTCCCAGACCCGAGTTTTTGCTTCCGAGACCACCACAGCTGTAGTTTGCTTGGCCTGCCGGTATGACTCAGTTGCCTCCGGAGTCCCCCGAGCCAACCAGGCTCGATAGGACCCCTTCTTCAGCTTGACGGCATCCCTTACTTCCAGTGTCCACCACTGTGTTCGGGGATTGCCGCCGCGACTGGCACCAGAGACCTTACGGCCACAGCTCCGGATGGCTGCGTCAACAATGGAGGAGGAGAACATGGTCCACTCAGACTCAATGATCTGGTTGAAACTCTCCCGGAGGTGGGAGTTGAAGACCCCCCTGACAGGGGGGATCAGCAAGACACCCCCAACAGACCCTCACAATACGTTTGGGCCTGCCAAGTATGTCCGGCATCCTCCTCCATAAGCGAGGTGGTGATCGGTTGACAGCTCCGCCCCTCTCTTCACCCAAGTGTCCAAGACATGCGGCCGTAGGTCAGATGACACGATCACAAGGTTGATCATTGATCTCCAGCCTAGGGTGTCCTGGTACCATGTGTACTGATGGGCACCCTTATGCTTGAACATGGTGTTCATTATGGACAGGCTGTGACTAGCACAGAAGTCCAGCAACAGGACACCACTCAAGTTCAGATCAGGGGGGCCGTTTCTCCCAATCACGCCCCTCCAGGTATCACTGTTGTTGCCCACATGGGCGTTGAAGTCCCCCAGCAAAACTATGGAGTCCCCAGTCGGAGCACCTTCCAGCACCCCTCTCAGGGTCTCCAAGAAGGTTGGATACTCCACACTGCCATTCGGCCCATAAGCCGAAACAACAGTGAGACACCTATCCCCAGCCTGAAGGCGCAGGGAAACAACCCTCTCATTTACTGGGGAAAACCCCAGCACATGGCAGCTAAGCTGGGGGGCTATAAGCAAGCCCACCCCAGCCCGATGCCTCTCACCAGGGGGCACCCCAGGAAGTAGAGGGTCCAACCTCTCTCAAGGAGTTGGGTTCCAGAGCCCAGGCTGTGCATGGAGGCAAGCCCGACTGCCTCTAGCCGGTACTGCTCAACCTCCCTCACCAGCTCAGGCCCCTTTCCCCCCCCCAGTGAGGTGACATTCCATGTCCCAAAAGCCAGATTCTTTGTCCAGGGTTTGGGTCGTTGGGGCCCCCGCCCATGACTGCTACCCAAAACACATTGCACTGGACCCTTATGCTCCTTCCTGTGGGTGGTGGGCCTACGGAAAGGTGGGCCTACGTTTTTTCTTCGGGCTGTGCCCGGCCGAGCCCCGCAGACAAAGACTCGGCCACCAGGCACTCACCTGCGTGCCCCAACCCCAGGCCTGGCTCCAGGGTGGGGCCCTGGTGACGCCAGTCCGGATGACATAACGGTCCTTGATTTAATTTCCATAAAGGTTTTGAACCGCTCTTAGTCTGACCCGTCGCCTAGAACCCGTTTGCCTTGGGAGACCCTACCAGGAGCACTAGGCCCCTGACAACATGTCTCCTAGGTTCATTCGGGTACTCAAACCCCTCCACCACAATAAGGTGGCGGTTCAAGGAGGGGTACCCCAAAATGCAGACTTAATATATTTTAAAATATATTAATATAGTATAATATAATATAATATAGTTCAGTTATACAGTGAGCAGAGTGTTGTTGTGGATTGAACACCTCCATAATGATCATGGACACTCCCTATTCAAATAGAGTCGTGTATAAACAGCATGTTCTTGGCTTCTCTAGTTTCCAGTGAGCTCTGAGATAGATAACACTCCCATACACTTTAAATCTGGGTGAAGCAGAACTCAGAGAAGGATGATTTTAGGACAGTGTATTTTACTGATACTCATTTCATGTAATTTTATGTTTTTTCATGTGAAGATTATTAGCATTATATCATTATAACATAACATTACATAGTTCTACTCTTCTCTTCCATTGTCTTATGGACAGTCCCTGACCTCCTCTACTGAATAATTGTGTACTGTATGTACAGTAAGGGAGATAGTGGAAGAATTTCACGTGTAGTAAGTCAGTCTTGTAACTACAAATGTACTACAATCTTTGGAACATGACTAACCCCATTCTGATGAATTTCTGTATTTTTTCTCCTCTAAAAATATTTGTGTACTGTACATAAATTAGGGGAGGTGTTGTCTAAGGAGACATATTTGCTAAATATTTTCAGTCAGTTTGCCCACAAGTCATTTACTATGGCTTTGTAAGCATAATTTGTATTAATTATTGGACTTCGTTTTGTACTGAGAGGTAAATTTGCAGACGGTCCCAAAAGTAACTAACTTTACCACGCTAGAAAATGAAGCTGTTTTTCTGTTTCTACTCTATACAACTTTCTTTATTTAAAGTATAAATTATGAAAGAAAATCAAGTCTAATTTTAAAAAGGTGTCTGACTTTTTCATCACATCATTACAAAACGATTTATTACTTCCCTCATTG
>JAUCMX010000016.1:20769128-20801697 GCA_033459395.1 Hemibagrus guttatus | reverse complement strand
CTCTTCACCCTGTAACCTTACTGTTCCACTTCCCTCCCTTTCATTCACACACATGTACTCAGTCTTACTACTGCTCCCTGCTCTCACTACAGATCACAATGTCATCTGCAAACATCATTGTCCAAGGAGACTCCTGTCTGACCTCCTCTGACAACTGGTCCATCATTATAGCAAACAGGAAGGGGCTCAGAGCCGATCCCTGATGCAGTCCCACCTCCACTTTGAACCAGGAGGCAAGTGCAGCTGTTTCTTTCACAGAGTCTCCACAGAGTAATTGAAATAGGACAATGCCTATTTCAGGAATGTTTTTTTTTAGCGCTTCACCTATGTACCTCTAAATGGACAGGATATTTTCATTATGAGAATATTTACACTGAAACTTACATGTCTCTAAGGTTATTGTTGATGCACGATCAAAACACCTGTCTCTTCTGTGCACTGTTAAATATCTGTGTATTATGATGAGATGCTGCAGTAATACACTTAAAATATAATCACACAAATTGTAAACCTAAATACTTTTTTGCTGAATAAAAAAATAAAATAAAAAAAAGAATAAAAATATTGTTTACATTCATAATAAATAGCAGCCACTTTTAGCTTCGGGTTGTCAAACACACCATTTAAATCACTGGACTTAATACTGTACAAACAACTATATATACCCAATATTTCATGCAAAAAACTATTTGTTAATTACATATTTTTTAATATATATTTTGTAATATCTCTCTTGTAATTAACCTGCAGCGGAGAAACTGCTCTGAGTAAGATTGCTATTTTAGTGTACTGTTCATTTTTCTTGTCTTTTTTGTGTCTAAAATAACTCATACTGCCCTGTGAATTCATTCATTCATTGTCTGCCGCTTATCTGAACTACACTCGGGTCACGGGGAGCCTGTGCCTATCTCAGGCGTCATAGGGCATCAAGGCAGGATACACCCTGGACGGAGTGCCAACCCATCGCAGGGCACACACACACTCTCATTCACTCACGCAATCACACACTACGGACAATTTAGAGATGCCAATCAACCTACCATGCATGTCTTTGGACTGGGGGAGGAAACCGGAGCACCCGGAGGCCCTGTGAATTAATAAAACGAATTTAACTTACTCCTTGGTTCATTGTCCTCACAGCCCGCAATCCCTGCACAACCTTACTCAGAGCTGTTCCTCCACTGCAGGTTAATTACAAGAGCCGCGTTCCAATCAGCAAGTGGTTCTGTCGGAACTCAGAGCCCCCTCTGAGTGGACATATCGCAGGATGAATGTTGAGTTGTATCAATTTCCCCTTAACTTCCCATTATCAATTAACTCAGTAAACTTATCAAAATCAAACTACCAAACTTAGCCAAAATAACGAGCGGTCAGTCAGCCGATGGGGACGAACAAATTTATTCAGCAAGACACACCTGTCAGATGTACATTACTGAAGAGAGCAGCTGGTCTGAAGTCCTTTGAAGAATTCCTTACCATTTATACATCCAATTCAATTTTAACATTTCATCCCCTTCAATTGAGCCCCTCCTTACCCAATTTGCATACAGACATATCTGTGACCTTTTATGGCTATCTCTTCAGCTCCTCAGACTGTCTCAACCTCTTTCCTTTGGTCTTTCTTTTTTTTATCTTATTTTGATAATTTTATCTTATTTTGCATAATTTTGCACATTGCAAAGTCAGCATTACTCCCTGCTCCTCAGCAATTTTATTCATAGCACGGTACAAAGCAAGTTATTTCCAATCGTACTGTCTAGTTTTGTTTCCTCCTGTTTAGTTTTTATTCTTTTCCCTCTCAGCTTTTAAGTGTGTCAGGACCTGCATTTTAAGATCAAATAACCTGCGTTTTAAGGTCAAACAACCACATGATATTCACCTTACTCATCCAATGTTCCACTAGCTCTATTGGATGGTCAGCCACTCCAATGATCCCATTGAAGTGGACAGCCTGACTGACTAAACCGCAACTCTAAGCTGTAAGCTTCAATGGTTTTCACAATCTCAGCGTGGTTACTGTTCGTATATCCCATTTGTATAATATTATTATCACTGCATATACATACTATCAGAGGTTATACTATACTGATAATATACTGATTGTCATAAGCTTAGCCGTTAGATAGATGATAGGATAATGGATACTACTGCTACATGAATTATTACCATTTTGAAGATAAGCATGAATTTCCCCTACATATTGCTATTTTAATATAGGCATGTACCATTAATTTTACCATTAAATTTCCCTGACATTACTGTCAGCTTTGTTTGACTTTAGACCCTCACGCTGACCCTACAGATCTTACAGATCATCTTGACCTCACAGTTGATACCTTTTGTCACAAGTCTATGTCAGCCTGTGTAAGTCTGTCTCCAAGCCACTGATGTATTATTAGATGATTATTTTTGAGTTAGTTGCACTTCTTATTTTGTTTTTGCTAGACACTATGCAAGCTTCCACATCCTCTGTATTATCTGTGTCTGCACTTATTGTTTTATGTTACAGATAACACTGTCTAGGCTTTAAGCCTTTAAGCATTATCGTTTTATTATTTTTATGCCTTTATGTTATTTTATTTTAAGCTAAGCCTGGTGTTTATGAAGATTACGTAATCACGTGATATGCTATGCTATTATACTAGTGCATTAATACTTATGATTATGCTTGATTATCATACTTTTGCCTCAAGCAAAGCCTGCTCTCAGGTTATACTTGAATACTGTAAGAATATACTATTTTAAGCAGAGTATTGTTATGTTAAAAGTAAGCATAAAATTAACCTTAAAATTTCTCCGACAGTTCCCCGCGAAGTACACTGCACAGGGAGCAGGATGCACACTTTAAAGTAATAGCCAAGGAAAGTGGTTTAATATATAAATGAAAAGAATCCGGATAATTACAAAGTATATTTACACAAAAAGAAAAAAACAAAAACAATAAAGTGACAACCAATATATACAAAGATTTAGGGATGAGAAAGAAAAAAGAACGAACAAAACTAAGCAAACCCACTCAAGAGGAAGGGGGCGCTAGTGAGGAAATCAACAAAATCAATTCTAACTTACTTTAAAACTCTAACTTAACTAAATGGGGAAAACAAAAGAAACAGATCATCGGTGCCAAGCGCCATATACCTCCCTACTCTCAACTCAAAAATAAAACGTACAGGGGATGGCATTCACCTCTTACCTAGGGTGTCTAAACATCGAGTTACCTATAAGTGTTGCACAATGGAAGCCGCACGACATCTTCCCTATCCACCTTCCTCTTCAGTAAAGAGTAACAAAATTAATCAAATGAAAAGGCAGATCAAAAGGGGAAAAAACGAGTAAAAAGGACAGCAACAAAGCAAAGAGCCAACAACAAAGGAAAGGAATTCATTTATTCCTTCTGGCGTCCTTTTATCTGCCAGCGGAAACTTTACTGGCAGCGGATAGGTCAGCGTCACGTTGCTTAATGATAATTGACAACTTCGTGAGCCAGTCGTCAATCGAGGAAGGCAGCCTAAAGAAAATCAACAGGGATAAGGGGGAGAGAAAGAGAAAGAAAAAACACAGGCACTCCCACAAGGACATTTATGGATGTAACACTCTTGAATTGTTGTTTATTGTTTATTTTTATTTATAAAAGCTTTATAGCAGAGGAAATAACTATCCCAAAATGAATTTAAATAAAATAAATGAAAACTCAAGCAAATTATAAAGCCACTGTATCACGTCCCGTCTGAACACTGAACACCAGAGGGAGCCTTACCCCGGGTTTTGAGGTGATCACATGACTCGCTTCCTAGTTCCCGCACGGACATACTGAGCGTTTTCTCTGTGATATTGTGGTTATTTAAATTGCCTGTTTATTCTAGACTACGAGTTCTGCCTATCTTCTGACACTGCTTATAGTTATTACCTTGCCCATTTTTCCGACTTTGTCTTTGCTCACCATTATTTGGATTTGTTTGCTATTTTTTGGTGTTTTCGCTTTTGACCCACACGAATATCAGAATCAGGTGGTGGCACTTCAGGCCGAGAACCTCCAGCTTCAGCATCAGTCCCAAGCCCAAGCTGCACTGCCCAACACCCCCACACCAGCTCCATGTCACGAATCACCCTGGATGGCACCTGAAAGGTTTGATGGGTCTGCAGATCACTGTCGTGGATTTATCCGGCAATGTGACATTTTCTTCAGCCAGCAGCCTGACCTCTATGAAGCAGAAACAACCAAATGTGCCTTTATATTGTCTCTTTTGTCTGGGAGAGCTTTAGACTGGGCTTCCGCAGTCTGGGACCTGGATCCCCAAATTCATCATCATTCTCATAATTTGCTGGGTTAATTCGTGAGGTGTGATTTCCCCTCTGGATGGAAAGATCTTAGTCCAGCTTCTTGAACTGCGCCAAGGCACAGACACTGCAGCCAACTATGCCATTAAGTTCCGCACCCTTGCTGCTCAATCAGGGTGGAACGACACCACATTACTAGCAGTATTCCAGGAGGGCCTCCAGCCAGCACTCCAAGCAGAACTGGCATGCCACAGCGCCAACACCATGAATGCTAGTTATGTCAGCAAAACTATCCGTCTGGACAACCTCAGGCGCGAACACCCAGCACCTTCTTGATCACGCCAGTTACCTCACCATTTCACTGAGACTCCAAGATCCGGAGAGGACATCCCAAAACCCATGCAACTTGGGAGGGCTCGAGTGTCTGAGGAGGAACTCCGTCGTCGCATAGAACAACACCTATGCTACTACTGTGGCAACCCTGGCCACCAGATCTTCCGCTGCCCCAAAAGACAACCAAAACTCAGGTGGGATTCTACATGCCACGCACCACTGTGTCTGTACCTGTTATGTTGAACCACGCTAATGACTTCTTCTCTGTCTCAGGGCTAATAGACTCAGGGGTGACCATGACCATGCTGGTCATCTCAATGCTTCAAATCCTGTCTCATCACCGCTCTACCTCAGCCATGCCTTACCACGACCGTCGAGAGCCCTGAAACCGACACTATAGCCACACTTCCCAGGGAATACAGCGATCTACGGGAGGTATTCAGCAAAGAAAGGGCTACACAGCTTCTGCCACATCGACGGTGGGACTGTTCCATCGACCTCCTCCCCAACGCCATATGACAACCTTGAGTGACAGTTGCACTTCAACTGAACCACTGGCTAAACCCTCAATGACCCAAGCACATTACATTTGAATATTGACCATTTTAACTCCAGGTTTAACTCCCCATTTTACCTGCGTTATTTAAAATTGGGTAACAACTTATTTGCCAAATCTGACCTAAGCATAACCTTAATGTTTTAAACTAATATTAATTATTCACATTCATAGTCTTATTTTCTTTCCTGCTATGCCGCTTTGTCATTTATAACCAAACAGTTATTACACCAGCAAATACACAACTGGTGGCAAAATAAACAACAATAGGTACATTGTGTGTGAAGGTTTAGTTTATTTTAATAAGTAGTATTTGTTTACAGATAAAGACAGAACAGGCAAATTAGCATTTCCAAGTAAAATGTGGTTTTATTTATTTATTAATAAAAAAAACCTCACACACCACACATATCCTCAAGATATATTAAACAATAAAAAAGGAGACTGACAGAATTTTTATTTTTCAGAAAATGTTTATTGCACAAATATTTTGCTAATTTTATATCAGATAGTTTTATAACTTAATACATTATAAAGTCAATAATACTAATGTAATATTGTATTTGTCATAAGATACTGAGATGGGCAGCAGTCACGTTACAAAAGAATGAACGACATGAACCCAAAGACTCGTTATGTAAACTAATCATTTCTGTATTTGGCTCAGACTGCATTGCCTTAACTCGAGGTGCTGCCTGTCACGTGATGTGTGAACGACTCAAACCTGAGGACTCGAAAGGTGAACTAATCTTTTCTGTTTCTGGTTCAGACTGCATTGCCTTAGCCTATGGCGATGTGCAAATAACTCAAACCTGAGGACTCAGGAGATTAATCATTCTGTTGGGTATACAGAAGACGGCACGGCATAGCTTAGCTTAGGATGTTACGTGGCAAAAGAACAAACAAATTCGACCCAAAAAATCCGGAGGTGAGGTGATCGCCTCAAGACACAGGTAAGCTATTACTTATAATATGACCTTGGCTGCATTACAGTTCTTTCTTATTCGAAACATGATCAAGTGAAGTGAACGAAATGACTCGAAAAAAAGATTTGTTCATTTTGCTGAACGAGATTCAAAGAACGAATCAGTAAAATGATCCGAACTTCCCATCACTAGTGCGACGTCATGACTCCGGTATACCAAACAAAAGTATGTAATTTTAAAAGGCACAGTACACTCTTTTCTTAGAAATAGCACGAATGATTAATCAAACATTTTAAATTGTATTTAATATATCACACCTTCTCTGGCTAACTTTAAGGGGGCGGTGCCCCAGCGTGCCCCCTATTGACCGGCTGCCACTGGTCACGAGTCTAGAGAGCCTTCTGTGAACAACTAGGCATCAACATTAGCCTCACTTCCAGTTACCTGCCCCAAATCTAATGGGCAGGCAGACCAATTGAATCAGGAGCTGGGCAGATATTTGCAATCATATTGTAGCAGGGAACAAACACGCTGGAGTAAGTGTCCTCACACACTTCTCCACTGGGCTAACCCTGTTCCAGTGTGTGCTGGGGGATCAACCACCCCTTTTTCCTTGGTCTGGGGAACCATCCGATGTCCCAGCAGTTGGTGACTGAATGCACAGGAGCCAAGTAATATGGGAGAGCCAGACAGCAATCTGCTGGCAACGCATACAAGACAAACCCATCCTGACAGACCTGCACCTCGACCCCACACCCAGGAGGTGTCTCTAGGTGGGGGGCTCTGTAACATTGCGACCTGCAACACCCCGCTTTAATCACCGTATTGAGCCGCACCCAGGCCAAGGGCACTTCTGGGTTTGAAAGACATTTAAACAAGTTGCTCACCAATGTTGCTCACCGCAATGTATTGTTAGTTTTGCCTCTACATACCGAGCCATGTTTACTTGCCTTCTTGTGTTTGATTTGCATTCCAGTGCATAGTTTTCCACTGTTACAATTTCTTGATCTCGATTTGGATTCGTTTGCCCAGTCTGACTGCCTGTTTGTTAATGTCTGCTTGCCTGTTCTTTGAACATGCTGTTTTGGATTAAGTTTTTTCGATTATTATTATTAAACTCTGCAAATGGATCCTCAATCTGTTGCGTCTGGGGTGTCATTAGAGTACGCAAACACAATGCTGAAGTTATCAAAGTCCCAGAGTCTTCCAACTCCTGTACATGATATACTGATTCAACAGGGAGATAGAGAGCTCATTGAGGTACAAAACAAACCTGAAAGATTTTTATGATTAAATCTTAAAATTCATCTAAAAAAAGAATCTTATTGGCTTGTTTATCAAGGCCAGTTTAAGGTCAGTTTAATGATGAAACTGACAACATCAATCTCATTAGTTCAAAAGAGATTTGTGACTTTGACTGTGTCCTATTGGTAGACTTATCTCTTGTTAAAGTGTTTGAAGACTGAATCTGATCAGTTGGTGTTGAGTTTCACATTTCCGTACACTGAATCTGATTGGTTGCCAGTGCGGTTCAGACTTTGGTAGACTGAATCTGATTGGTTGCCAGTACGGTTCAGACTTTGGTAGACTGAATCTGATTGGTTGCCAGTGCGGTTCAGACTTTGGTAGACTGAATCTGATTGGTTGGTTCTGGGGTCCAGTCTCTGATAGACAGACTCTGGTAGATTGGCAGTCTGTGTTGATTGGAGAGGAAGCACATTTGGGTTATTTCCGTGATCTCCATTTGTCTGAAATGAGGAAAAATATTAAGTTTAAAAACTTGAAATGCTTTGTCAAATTAGGTAATGGAGTAAATCATATGAGATAGTAGTTTTGCTGTCACTTTGGCCTCACCTCTCTGGAAGTTTGTGTTGTTTTTGGGTCTGTAAGTACATGAGGACAACAAAAAGAACAAGTGTTACTTAGTTCTTTTAAAATACGGACACATTGTGTGTAACTGGATTGTTGATTTATATGATTAGAGCACTTACAGGGAGGAGAAATGGTCAGGAAGCAATCCAACATAATTGTAGATGTTAATTTTTTATGTTGTGGTGAACCTAAACCAAATGCAGGTTGTGTGTGTGTGTGTGTGTTTGTGTGTGTGTGCGTGTACCTTGTGCCTTGTATCTCTTATGTAGAGTCACGATGAGGAATATCATTCCAATCAGAAGCAGCAGCAGAACCACAGAGATGACAGTGAAAGCTGGTGAAAATCCTTAGGGGTTAGGGTTAGGGTTAGGATTAATCTAGCAATTAAAAAGATTCATGTAATGTGTGTAATGTCAGAGTCACTCACTAGTTATTTCCAGGTTTATCCGTTTGAAATAAACCTTGTAGCCATGATCAAATTTCCAGTTTACTTCAGCTCCACACCAGTATTCACCAGAGTCCTGTTCAGTCACATTTTTGAGGCTCACAGTAACAATTTGTTTTTCTCTGTCATCGTACAGGGAGAAATGTCCCTTTTTTGTGTTTACTCTATTTTCTTTAACAGTTAGAGTATAAGAACAAGCAGCAGTTGCAATCCTTTTGCAGAGAAACTTATTGTCGTTCCTGTGGGATTCTGGGTAATTACAGCTTACAGTCAAATCTGCTCCTACATAGACTGTCTCATTGATGGACTTCTCATGGGATAAACCTACAAATCAGATCCGAACCAATCAGATCAGTTTATATACGATACAATCATCATATATTTTGACAAATCAACAATTGAGCTATACAATAATTCTGTAAAACTTAGTTACTGTATATGATCATGTATATAAGTCTCATAAGCTCCTCACCTTCTGTTACATTCAGCTTCACTACAGTGTAGATCTCTGTTTCATCCGACACAACGACAGCACATGCGTATGTTCCAGTGTCCTCCGTATTCAGCTCTCTGATAAACACACTGAAGAATCCTGCACTTCTGTTGTCATGAATTGAGAATCTGCCATCATGTGACCATTCACTGTCCGGTTTTGTCCTTATACGATCAAAACTCCACTGATCTGTCTCAACCTTGTAGAAGGATTTGGGTTTGTCTTTGTATTCATCCTCATATCTGCACTTGATGTTGCTTCTTGTCCCTGCATATGCAGTCACATATCTAGACGCCAAGGCTCCTGTTAAAAGCAAGTTCAAACCATGCTTACAATATACAAAAGTATTTGGGGTGTGCTATAGGAAAATAATTATATTATTTTTATTATTATATTTTATTTTTATTTTTATTATTATTATAGGAAAATAATCAACCCAATTGTCCCAGTTGTGATTGGAGCAGAAGAAGAAGAAGAAGAAGGAGAAGAAGAAGCAGTAGCAGCAGCCTGTATTTTTTTTGGTCACATGGACATCACAGCACAGTGAAATTCTTTCTTCACATATTCCAGCTTAGGAAGTTGGGGTCAGCCATGATGCAGCATCCCTGGAGCAGAGGGGTTGTTCTGGGGCATAACAGCAGCAGCTTGGCAGTACTGTGGCTTTAACCATAACCTTTTGATCAACAACCCAGATCCTTAACCACTTGAGTTACCCCTGCTCTAGTAAGATGGTGTACAAACAGAATAGACAGAGAAATGGAAGCTACAACATGTAGGTTACATTTTCTTTTAGCACTTTTGGGCTGATGTAGTGGTACATCAACTTCCTGTAACCCTTAAGGACCTTGTGAGTTCCCCACTCTACTCCAGCCACCTGCAGTGGTAGCTCAAGTGGTTAAGGCTCTGGGTTGTTGAAGGTCAGGGTTCACTGTTGGGCAACTGAGCAAGGCCATTAACCCTCTCTGCTCCAGGTCATAGCTGCTTATAGGAACTTCTTGTGCTGTAATGTATGTGTGCTGATAATAAAGGTTTCTAACTATCTTGGTGTCTTGATCTATATATCTATATATTCTATATATCTTGGTCTTGGTGATATGGGCTGCATGCTCTAGGTGCTGATGTGACTGTTCTCACACCTGCTCAATTTGCTGGATCCAGCTATCCACAGTCTGTGGGGTTGGTGTTCCATGAGAATAGATTTGAATGTTTGATGAAAAAAATAGGAAATGTGTTTTAGGGAGTTGTAGAGGGGAAGTAGAGGCCTGTATTTTTTTCTCCTTACTACTGAAGCAATTTAATGGAAATTTGTTTTAGACTACTGTTTTTGTCTCACATTTGATGTCAGATGTACAGAGATGCCCAGTTGCCCCAGGAAACCCCTCCATACTTGAGATGTTGGAACTGTGCAATCAACATTTCTGTTATTTATAATCATTATATAAAAATTTGATCATTTCCTCCTGTTTGTGCTAAGTGTAGCTAATGCTATTGAATTTTGAATGAATAGGTTGTAGCCCATCCACCTCATGGTTCGATGTGTTGTGAATTCAGAGATGCTTTTCTTCTCAGCACAATTGTACAGAGAGATAATCTGAGGTTCTGTAGCCTTTTTGTTAGCTCAAACCAGTCTGGCCAGTCTCTATAAGACAACACAGTGTTTCTAACTACAGAACTGCTAACTAGATATTTTCTCTTTATTACAATGTGGAAGCTATGGCATGTGATTGGGTTAAAGTGAGCAGAAGCGGTGGTAAGGTGAAGATAGCATTGAGGGAGAAAAAGCCATGCAGCTTAGAGCCGTGTGTGCTCAGTGGGTTTAAATAAACATTGTATAACAATTTGATCACTTCCTACTGTTCATACATTCAGGGCAGATAATAAGACTGACACTAAATGTTCAGCAACATAAACAGAAGACAGTGGTGGGAGACTCACCTTTCTCCACCTTCAGTTCCACTGGTGTGTGAGTACTTGTCCCCCACAGTATATCAACTCCACACTGGTACGTCCCAGAGTCCTGTATAGTGAGCTCTCTGATCATCAACCTGAACTCTGCTGATCTGGTGTCATCAAACACTGACAATCTTCCTGAATTCACCCACTCGTTTTTAACTTCTGTCTTGATTAGGTTAGAACAGCTTGATCCTGAACCCTTACAGAAATATTTTGAGTTTTGTCTGTATTCTGTATCATACTTGCACTTGATAAAGACTCCCCCTCCTGAAGATCCTGTTACTTTCTTGGAGGCTCCTCCATCTAACAAAACACCAAATATCCATCTGATCAAAACTTTCCTTCATGTAACACTGCTGCTGATAGTGAGGATTATTTTGAAGTGCATTTCTTTACCTGACATCAGACAGAGGGTGAAGAAGAGGAGGATCTTCATCCTGAGTTCACACTCACAGATCTCCACACCAACTCCTCTTCAGAAAGATATTAAAGCTCCTGTTCTGTTACACGCTGTTGCTGTCCTCCGTCCTGCTCTGTGAATGTGCTGTGTCTTTATCTGTGTCTTAACCAAAAACTGAAGCAATGACCACTTCTCCTTTGAGAGATAACGTCTCAGCAATTTCACTGGAGAAGTTTGTGAGAAGAGTGCATCATAGTCCTTTTCAAATGATTTTTTTTTGTTTTATGCTTGAGTTGCTGTTTTGTTTTTTTCACTTCAAATCAACAGTACAAGTGTTGTTTGTTTTTTATTTAAAAAATATGGAAATAGTGTATATATATACAAAATATACAAGCTTCACAAGCATGTAATCTGAACAACAGTAGTGCTGCTAAAATTAAAACAGTAGTGTACAAAATATTACACATTTTAGGTTTTAATATGTAAAATGTTTTTTTAATCTATTTATTTGTAATCTTCAATTATGTGGTATATATCTCCTTGTAAATGAGCTGTGACTATAGAAATGATAACATATTACAAAGAGCACATTACGCATATAGCTCAGGATTACAGTTGAAACGTGTGCTATTACATAACAGTAATATACACCTTTTGACCAATGAGATTCGAGCATTTAACTGTGCTGTGGTACAAACTGCATATAAATAGTATACTATGATAAAAGAAGTCATGCATGCTTTCATGAATTCATGACTTAGGCAGGTTGAATACAAGTTGTGCAGCTGCATTTTGGATCATTTGCAGAGGACAAATTGCTCTCAGAGGTAGACCTGCCTAGTAGAGAGTTGCAGCAGTCCAGTATCAATATGACAAGAGACTGAACAAGCACCTGAGTGCAGCAGGTGTGCTTTTAGAACAGTATTTTGTGATTCCACTTGCCATGACCATATTTGGATTTCCTCTGTGTATCTGGAAACCATACTGATTTGGGGAGTTAGCTTCTTCCCAGTCTGCACGTCTGTTCACAGCAGTAGGTCATGAAAGTTTATGTGGTGATTCAATTAGAACTTTTAACAGTTTTGCTTTATGAATGTAATCTTATCTTTCTCAGCGTTGTGAATTGCTGCCGTGCGCTGCTTTATTTGATGCACAAGTCCTAAAATATGCCTGTTTATGTGTTGCCCAGATCCAATAAATGAGGACGTGATTCAATTCAATTCATTGTCTACCGCTTATCCGAACTACACTCGGGTCACGGGGAGCCTGTGCCTATCTCAGGCGTCATAGGGCATCAAGGCAGGATACACCCTGGACGGAGTGCCAACCCATCGCAGGGCGCACACACACCACACACAAAACACACACAAAACACACACACACACACACAAAACACACACACAACGGACAATTTTGAGATGCCAATCAACCTACAATGCATGTCTTTGGACTGGGGGAGGAAACCGGAGCACCCGGAGGAAACCCCCAAGGCACGGGGAGAACATGCAAACTCCACACACACATGGCGGAGGCGGGAATCGAACTCCCAACCCTGGAGGTGTGAGGCAAACGTGCTAACCACTAAGCCCCCTGTGCCCCCCGCAATTCAATTCAATTCAATTCAATTCTAATTCTATTCTATTCTATTCTATTCTATTCTATTCTATTCTATTCTATTCTATTCTATTCTATTTGTATAGCGCTTTTAACAAAGAGCATTGTCTCAAAGCAGCTTTACAGAACATAGGAAACAAACATACAAACAAACAGTCCTAGATGTTAGACAAAATTTTCCCTGGTGAGCAAGCCTGAGGTGACTCAGGCGACTGTGGCAAGGAAAAACTCCCTTAGGTGGAATTAGGAAGAAACCTTGAGAGGAACCAGACTCAAAAGGGAACCCATCCTCATCTGGGTGACACCGGAGAGTGTGATATGAACAATGTCCTTCCTGCATTAGTTGTGTGATGCAGATACAGCATGTGTAGAATGTTATGTGTAAAATGTCCACATAGGGTTGGCAGTGCTGCTTTGAATACTCCAGTCCTCAAAAAGCAGAACCCAGCTGGAGCTGGCCCATCTCTGGATGCCACCGGAGCTGGCACAATCTCTGTGTGACTCGGGGGTGGGTAGAAAAAGGGAAACAAGTGGAGAGGAGTTAGCGTAGCTGCTATTCATAATATTAGCAGGCACTAGATGATAATGTGTATTTAATCAGATGTATTGGAGTACAAAGTTATGGGATGTATTACGTGTATGCCTGGCTAAAGAGATATGTCTTTAGTCTACGTTTGAACTGGGAGACTGTGTCTGAGCCCCGAACACTGTCAGGAAGACTGTTCCAAAGTTTAGGAGCTAAATACGAAAAAGCTCTACCCCCTTTTGTGGACTTTGATATTCTGGGAACTACCAGAAGTCCGGAGTTTCGAGATCTTAAGGAACGTGATGGATTGTAATGTGTTAGAAGACTGGCTAGATATGTGGGAGCTGAACCATTTAGAGTCTTGTATGTAAGTAGTGCTAGTTTATAATCAATTCTAAACTTAACAGGCAGCCAGTGCAGGGATGATAATATTGGTGTCATATGATCATACGTTCTTGACCTGGTAAGGACTCTGGCAGCTGCATTCTGGACTAACTGTAGCTTGTTTATTGAAGATGCAGGACAACCACCTAATAATGCATTACAATAGTCCAGTCTGGAGGTCATGAATGCGTGAACTAGCTTTTCTGCATCATATACAGATAAAATGTTCCTAAGCTTGGCGATATTTCTGAGGTGGAAGAAGGCTATTTTTGTAATATCGGAGATATGTTTTTCAAAGGACAAATTGCTGTCTAATATTACACCCAGGTCTTTCACTGTAGAGCTATTAGTAATAGAACATCCTTCTAAATGCAAGTTGAATTGTGAGAGCTTCTGTGTACTGGTTTTTGGACCAATCAGTAATATCTCCGTCTTATCAGGATTCAGTAATAGAAAATTATCAGTCATCCAATCTTTAATATCTTTAACACACTCTGTTAATCTAGACAGTTTAGATATTTCATCTGTGTTAGAACAAAATGATAAATCAGTTCTTTCAGAGGTTGTCAAACAGTAGACCCCGGCACCCAGCAGCTGAAGATCTGCAAAAGACAGGCCTGGAGAGATATCCCAATAAAGAGACTAGAGTCTCAGTTTACCAAGATATCTCCGGTTTATTATGAGAAGGACAGAAGTATTTATACTGTGATACACACACACATGTGGGAGGGTCATTCTTGCAGAACAAGCACACATTTCACAAGGGGGGGCATGCAAACAGGGCATGTTCATAAGTATTCGGACAGTTATAGTAAATGATGAGTATAATGACAGTTCTTCACAGAAAATGCTTCAGAGGATAATTATAAGGTGATTAATCATAATAACACAGTTGCCAGGTGTATTCACAAAGGTATAATACTTGAAAGTTAAGTCACACAGTGAGTACATAATACATGAGACATAGCTTACCAAAGGAAAGATACAAAAAGAGAGGATTTCATTCTAACAATCTGGTTTTGATGAGATAATAACTGTGTATCGTCAGCGTAACAATGGAAACTAATCCCATGCCTTCTAATGATGTTGCCTAAGGGAAGCATGTATATTGAGAAAAGCAAAGGTCCTAAAACTGATCCTTGTGGGACCCCATATTTCACTGGCATTACACTGGACAGTTCTCCATTTAAATCTACAAAATGGTTTCGATCAGACGGGTAGGATCTAAACCATTTTAACGCCTGTCCCTGAACACCTATGTGATTTTGTATGCGGTCTACGAGAATGTTATGATCTATAGTGTCGAATGCAGCACTAAGATCAAGTAAGACTAATATTGAGATGCAGCCTTGGTCCGAAGCTAAAAACAAGTCATTTGTGATCTTAACTAGCGCATTTTCTGTACTATGATGGGGCCTGAAACCTGACTGAAATTCTTCAAGGATATTGTTTTCCTGTAAGAAGGAGAATAATTGAGTAGACACAACCTTTTCTAATATTTTAGACATAAAAGGAAGGTTTGAAATCGGTCTGTAATTTAATAAGTCATTAGGGTCTAGTTTAGGTTTCTTAAGAAGAGGCTTAATAACTGCTAGCTTGAAAGGTTTAGGGACGTGACCTAAATATAACGAGGAGTTAATAATGTTGAGGAGAGGCTCTCCAGCTGCACTTCTTTCAGTAATCTAGTTGGAATTGGATCTAACAAACATGTTGTTGAATTAGCCGTGGTGATAAGTTTATACAGCTCTTCCTTCCCTATACCTGTAAAGCATTGTAGCTTTGAATGTGGAGCTTTAGGTTGGACTAGATCACCGGATGTTGTCAAAGATTGAACATCCAATATTTTATTCCTGATACTATCATTTTGTCGGTGAAGAAGTTCATAAGGTCCTCACTATTAAACTGTGATGGAGTACTCTCTTCAGATATCTGATGTTTTGTCAATCTAGCCACTGTACTAAATAAGAATCTGGGATTGTTTTGGTTTATTTCTATAAGTTTGCTCAAATGCTCAGCCCTAGCAGCTTTTAGAGCCTGTCCATAGCTGGACATACTGTCTTTATATGCAATTCTGAAAACTTCTAATTTAGTTTTTCTCCATTTTCGCTCTAGGTTACGGGTTGCTCTCTTGAGGGCGTGAGAATGACTATTATACCATGGTGCAGGTGTTTTATCTCTGACCTTTTTTAGTCGGATGGGGGCAACAGTATCTAGTGTGCTGGTGAAAATAGTGCCTGTGCGGTTAGTTAATTCATCTAGGTCATCTGCATTTAGGGGTCTGGTGAGAAGTTGAGACAGATCCGGTAGATTACTTGTGAATTTGTCTTTAGTGGTCGGGATAATAGTCCTACCTAATCGATAACGAGGAGAGACATGTCTAATGTGTTCTACAGTTAGAGTGTGCACTAAGAGGTGATGGTCTGTGATATCATCACTTTGAGGTAAAATATCTATATCAGTGACATCTGTTCCATGCAATATAATTAAGTCTAGCGTATGATTAAAACGATGAGTTGGTCCAGTAATGTTTTGTTTGACCCCAAAAGAATTTAATAAATCCATAAATGCGAGTCCTAAGGCATCATTGGAAATGTCTACATGAATGTTAAAGTCTCCTACAATCAACACCTTGTCAAAATTAATCAGCAGGTCTGAGAGTAAATGTGCAAACTCTTTAAGAAAATCAGCGTAGGGCCCCGGGGGTCTATACATGGTGGCCAGCGCAAGATACAGTAGAGATTTTTTATTTATGTCTGTGAGTGTAACATTAAGGACAAGCACTTCGAATGAGTTAAACCTAGTTCCTGTTTTCTGAGTAACGGTAAGAGAGTTGTTATAAATAGTTGCAACACCACCTCCACGACCAGTCAGACGGGGCTCATGCTTATAGCAAAATCCTGACGGAGTGGACTCATTCAGACTAATGAATTCATTTGGCCTAAGCCAGGTTTCAGTAAGGCAGAGTGTATCAAAACTATAATCTGAGATCATTTCATTAACAATAAGTGCTTTCTGTGCAAGGGATCTAATGTTGAGAAGCCCAAACTTTAGGAATTGTTTTTCTTTAATTATTTGGCTTTTTTTCAGGTATAACTGCGATTAGATTATTTCTAGGGCTATTAATGAATTTATTCGTCGATCCCCACTATTGGGGGAACAGACACAGTCTCTATAGGATGAGCTATGTGTGCACTTGTATCAATCTGCTGAGCTGAACGGTATCTATCATAACTGTAATCTGAGGTATGGCTTACCAGTCAGATGGTGCGTAGTGTCCTGGAGATGTTGTCTGAGGGGGACTGCTGCCCCCAACTCTGCTTGGGTGCAGGCCATCAGGACGGTAGAGCCTAGGACGCTCCCAGAAAAGATTCCAGTTATCAACTAAAGGTTATCAACAAAAGGTAATTTCTGATCTTGACACCAAGATCAGATGGCAAAGATTTTGGTGTAGTGAGTTAATTACACAACACAACGGAACGCAGAGAAGACACAGCTACATGAGCAGCCTATGCGGATAAAAATGGCAGAATCCTTCTGATGTTGTAGAGAAAAAAACCGTCTTCAGAAAAATGTTTATTTTCTCTATTTCCTTTAAAGTCATGATCACATTTTGGACATGTCAGGAATGTCTGTATTTTTACCTACATAGATTAAAAATTTTTCAATTCATCATTGATTTGTAATAATTTGTCATTGAAATCAGAGAGTTTATTGTCTTCATCTTCATCCCTGTTAGCCTTATTTAACATTACGCATACATGTACTGATGCATCGGATTCTCATGAATTTTTTCTTAAAGAAAAAAAGTACAAACTTGTAAGTGCTTAAATAATTTTTTTCAGCTTTTACCTCTTTGCTTAGAAGGCATTGTGTTTTTAGTTTCCCCTTTATTTCATTTATTCCAAAGTTTAGTTTTACACTAATCCCAATCAGTAAAAATCAGCATCTATCAATTCATTCATTCATTCATTCATTCATTCATTCATTCATTGTCTACCACTTACCCGAACTATACTCGGGTCACGGGGAGCCTGTGCCTATCTCAGGCGTCATTGGGCATCAAGGCAGGATACACCCTGGACGGAGTGCCAACCCATCGCAGGGCACACACACACTCTCATTCACTCACACAATCACACCCTACGGACAATTTAGAGATGCCAATCAACCTACCATGCATGTCTTTGGACCGGGGGAGGAAACCCCCGAGGCACGGGGAGAACATGCAAACTCCACACATCTATCAATTCATATTTTAATATTAATAGCATTGCCAAAACATACATTTATGACTGTTCTGCTGAAAATTATTAAAATATAATATACAGTTCCACCTGATATTCTGAATACTGATTTACTTTTCATTTGCAGTAAACTTTAGCAGATTATGTCACCTATTGACAACAAATCCATCATCTACTATCCAAACAAAATGTGATTAATCAAAAGGAATTCATTTAGAAAATCTGTATAATAGACATTATAACCTAAAGGTGCATACATTTTAATTATTTCTGTTAGCAATAATTTTTCTAGAAACATTCCCTTCTTATTTCTGAGCCTATTTTATTGGTGTTAGCTGTAATGTGTGACAGGTTAAAATGTTAATCAAGTACTGCCGAGATAACGCTACGTGAACAAAGAAGAAATTTATAACTAATACCAATTAATTAATTCCAAGATGCTAGTGTTTGTTATTCCAAAAATCACACATAGAGTTTTATGCAGATTAGGGGGCGGGATTAAAGTGTCCATTGGTCCACTGCTTCTCAACCTACTGCCCTTCTCTAGCCAATCAGTAAAGTGACGTCACTGACGTGCGACACTGCCGGTTAGTAGTGGTGGTAAAAATGATTCTTTTTAAAGACTGGGGTTTTCGTCAAGTCACTCACTGAAATGAATCGAGTCAGTGATTCCTTTTGAGTCAGTGAACATCTTCTTCTTCTTCTTTCGGCTTTTCCCTTCAGAGGTCGCCACAGCGAATCATCATCACTCTCCACCTATCCCTATCCCTATCAACACTTGCACCCACTAGCTTCATATCCTCATTAATTCCATCCATATACCTCCTCTTTGGCCTTCCTCTTTGCCTCCTGCCTGGCAGCTCCATGTCCAACATTCTCCTACCAATATACTCACTCTCCCTCCTCTGAACATGCCCAAACCATCTTAATCTGGCCTCCCTAACTTTGTCCCCCAATCGTCCAACATGAGCTGCCCCCTCTGATGTACTCGCTCCTAATCCTGTCCAATCTTGTCACTCCCAAAGAGAACCTCAACATCTTCAGCTCTGCTACCTCCAACTCTGACTCCTGTCTCTTCCTCAGTGACACTGTCTCTAAACCATACAGCATGGCCGCTCTCACCACTGTCCTGTACACCTTCCCCTTGATTCTCGCTGATATTTTCCGATCACACAGAACTCCCGACACCTTTCTCCACCCATTCCAACCTGCTGCACTCGTTTCTTTACCTCTTTCCCACACTCTCCATTGCTCTGGACTGTTGACCCCAAGTACTTAAACCCCTGTACCTTCTTCACCTCTTTACCCTGTAACCTTACTGTTCCACTTCCCTCCCTTTCATTCACACACATGTTGAGTCAGTGAACATGTCCCTGTGTAAATTAAAAAGAATCAAGATTTACGATACCAGTGCAACAAAAATTTATTTTAAAGTGCCACACAAACACTCATACACACACACACACAAAACACACACACACACACACACACACACAAAACTGTGACTGAGATTAATTAATTTATTAAATTAAATTATATAATTAAGTTATTACTGGATGGAAAATTACTTTACAATATTACTGGATAAATCATCACGTAGTCTACAAAGTGCTGAGCATGCTAACGAAACTCAAGTCTGACTCATGGTCAGTAAGTCTACTTCACACTGACCGTGGACTACTAAACGTAAGAGTCTCTGAATCTGTCGATGAGCCGGATCCGCGAGTCCGCTGAGAATCAGCTGAATCAGTCGATGAGCCGGATCCGCGAGTGAATCAGTCGATGAGCCGGATCTGCGAGTCCGCTGAGAATCAGCTGAATCAGTCGATGAGCCGGATCCGCGAGTGAATCAGTCGATGAGAACTGTAGCAGCCATAGGACAAATAGGAATCGGTTTAATTTAGACCTCTGACTCATGAATCATGAGTCAATATGCAGAATCGGATCATTTAACTCGGGCGAGTCAGTCAGGGTCAGTACTGGCTTTCGCGCGTTTTACCTCAGACCACATAAAGGTCGCTGTGAGGAAATGTCTTTGGAGGTTTCTGTTCTTAATATTCCTCCAATTTTGAGGTATAAAAGTAAACTTTTGACTAAAAGAGCAAAAAAAATAATGTAATGTACAATATCTCACCGTTTAAAAGATGTTTTATAGCGTTTTTGAGGGTTTTAACGAGGTAATTGAGAGGATGATAAAAAAGCATTGGTAAGGTGTTAAGAACACTTGTACGAGTCCATTTTGGGTTTTAAAAATCTCAAAAAAACACACAAGCTTGCATATTACAGGTGTATCTCAATAAATTAGAATGTCGTGGAAAAGTTCATTTATTTCAGTAATTCAACTCAAATTGTGAAACTCGTGTATTAAATAAATTCAATGCACACAGACTGAAGTAGTTTAAGTCTTTGGTTCTCTTAATTGTGATGATTTTGGCTCACATTTAACAAAATACATTGAAATAAATGAACTTTTCCACGACATTGTAATTTATTGAGATGCACCTGTACATGTCTGACCTTCCTGTTTAATGTGCAAACCCATGTTTCCTTGGTTTTTTTATCTGTTCAAAAAATAAGAAAACTGAATGAGAAAACAGTGACATAAATGTGAAATCCAGGTCTGCATGCATTGAGAAGTATAAATGTGTATCAGTAGGTGATGAACAATTGTTCATGATTATTTTTAGTACGTCACAAAACTCTAAAGATTTCATGTAATTAAAACAAAACAGTTGTTTAAAAGATTCTTCATAAAGATCACTGTGGGGAAACCTTGTTGTAGGAAGTTCGGATCGTTTTTCTGACTGGGATCTTTGAATCATGTTCAGCTAAATGAACTAATCTTTATTTCGAGCCATTTCGTTCATTTCAGCAGAATATACTTACAATGTTAAGTGTTAATAGCCAATTACCTCAACACATCTACTTACAGAAACGTTCATCACATTTAGAATAAGACGGGACTATAAATCAACCGAGGCCAAAACCAGACGGACAGGAACAAGAACAGAACTTTTTTTATTTTTCAGCAAATATTTATTGCACGTCTTTTGATAATTTTATACAACATATGCAGTGGTTGTATTATGTTAGTTTTTGGGGCTCTTCAGTCTCACAAAATTGCTCATGTATCCCGGCAGAATCTAAATTTGACTAATTTCGACAATAATTGTGCAAATATTCAATGTTTATCTCATTTCTGTGGAAGTGTACCATTGCTAAATTTTTTTTTTATGAATTGTTATTGTTTCAGTCTGAGAATGCCATCTACAGAGGAACCACCACCTCCTGTACTGCAAAATTGTCTTAAATGTTGGAAACTTACATTAAATGTTTTTCTTGGTGAAAACCTAGAAACTCTAATCTAGGGTAATGACGGTTTCTGCTAATGACATGTTCTGCAAATTAACCTGTTCATTATTCTTCTCTCTGAAAAAACATTTCGATCGATTCGATCATGAACAGGTCATACATTTCCCCATGCATGGTAACAAACCTGATTCTAATTCATTTTGAAATGTCAGGTGTAAGAAGTTTTCCCTTACTGATTGCTAGGACATATGGCTGGGGCAGCAACAAGGCATGAACACGATGACTGACATTCCAGCAGTCTTCAATGGGAGCAGATTTAAGTCTCATCACTGAAATCAGACACAGGACATCAGAGTTTGATTTATTTATTTCTTTATTTGTTTGTTTATTATATATATTTTTATTATATATTATTATATAACTCAACCCAAAGGTGTTCTATCAGGTTGAGTTCAGGACTCTGCTTTGTGCACTGGTGTGCAGTCATGTTGGAACAGGAAGGGGTCATCCCCAAACTGTTCCCACAAAGTTGGGAGCATGAAATTGTCCAAAATGTCTTGGTTTTGCATTAAGAGTTCCTTTCACTGGAACTAAGGGGCCGAGCACAACCCCTGAAAAACAACACCTGAATTCAATGATTTGGAGGGTTGTCCCAATACTTTTGGCAATACAGTGTATCTACCTAGCTTTCATTAATACATTAATCTCATTAAATCTGACAATTAAGAGTTTATAACTCTGACAGTTAGATATGCCTCCTCTTGGCAAGCGGCACATTTCTCAGCACGGCGAGCACTATTTTCATGTTTTTTTTATTTCTTTTCATGTGTCTATGTCCTATTGTTATTCTGTCACTACGCAGCCTTAACACAATTCTTAACGTAAATTTAGATCCCCTTTGAGCAAGCCAGAAGGCGACAGTGGAAAGGGAAAAAACTCTCTGAGACTACATAAGAGAGAAACCTTGAGAGGAACCAGGCTCAAAAGGGAACCCATCCTCTTCTGGGTCTGAGGTCGAATGGTGAGGTTATAAGTCTTTACATACATAAGCGTGTTTTCTGATTTTATCCCGGAGTTTAGTGCTTGTCTTTATAAACCGTGCTGTATTCTACTTTTTTATGAAGTTTGGTCAACGTTACCATGCATTTCCTTGTTAGAATGTTACTCCAACTATTGGCTATGCAGAGGGCATTGCTCTAACTCCTGCTTCAACAGAGGGAGCAATTGCTGCTCTGCTGCCTCTTGCCTCCACAGTGGAGATCAGTTTGGTTGCAGTCACAGATTTAACATCCAGTTAGGATCTATTCTCCTCCCTCTATTCAGTTTTCCTGGCCGCTAGAAAAGAAAATCAGTGATGAAAACAATCCTTTACAGTTTAAAACCTGGTGATTGTTTCACAAATATGAATCATTTTATTTACCTTTATACGCTGTTTCACCGAGGTGTTTTTGGGTTTTTTGTCTGGCAAGGCGTTGACTGCTTTTGCGTTGTTCTCACAATTATCAAGGGCTTGAGATGAAAGCCCAGACTCAAATAGCTTGCTGGCATGCAAGACCTTGAACTCCTAAGACACATAGAGACATTCGTTCTGAGTACACTGTTTAAAACCCTTATATATGATAGGAAAAAGAGGAAAAGAGAAATACTAAAACCCGGACGTTTGGCTGTGTGCACCCTGAGTTTTAGGCCCAAAACATATTCATAAAACGCCGTACGTTCAATGGCTTCCTTCATGGCAGATACGTCATCAGGGAAGCTGATGCAAAGAGAATAAAGTGTCAGGAGCAAGTAAGGAAAAATACTCAGATGCATGCAGATATACACACATGTACACAAAATACCTCTGGTATCCAATCGGACCAAAGTCACATTCCTTAGATGTCACCACATAGCAGAGATGAGCAGCAAAGGTCAGTCCTTTTGTGGCTGCAGATGAAAGACAAAGCATGCATGTGAAGATCAGGATCCGGGGAACAGTTCAGAGTTTATGATAAAACTACAGCTGTTCATTGCAGAAAAAACGTCCTGTTACTGTAGAGCTTCTCCTTACCAAAATTGTCACCCATGTCAATCACTGCTTTTACGTGTTCGTCGTCCGCCATGGAAGCACATAAAAGAGCTGCCAGATGAAGGCACCAGTTCTGTTTTTGAACACTCTGAGGCTGTATCAGAAATTAGCATGTTAGTGACAAAAACAGTGCAGAAATATGGTCATGCTGTCATATATGCTATTAAACAGTACTAACCTTGGATATCTTATTTCTAAGATATTTGTAAGCCCTGAAGAGGACTACACCAACTTGGGACAGTTTTGCTTTCTGTAAAAGAAATATCATGTCAACTCTAGATGTGTTCATTCATTCATCCATACAATTGTGTAATTCATAAAATATTAGCTTTCTTGCAAATGAAAAAAAATATTATTTTATGTTTATTGTTAACCATTTGATTGAACACTTACTCTATTTTGATCACAGAACAATTCCCTAATTTTCCAGAAGAAATAGGACTCCCTTTGTTCAGGTTTATCAGCATGGAGCAGACACTCCTCAGATTTCCTCTGGATAAACTGAATCAAGTCCTCCTTGTGCATCGATTTGCTGTAACGCATATTAGAACAGCACATTCACCTTGAGCGCCTGATGATATGCTTGAAAATGTTACTGTGAAATAGCCTACATGTTTAATGTTCAGTGTTTTTTGTGTTAAACAAAAGGAGAAAGACTGACCACATCAGTGGGCCCGGAGAAGTCCTATTCCGGCCATCATTATCATCACCACAGTCCAGGAGTGGCTTTCCTACACAGTAAAATTCACACACAAATACCTTAATACAATACTGTGCCCAAAATCATCATTTTTTGCTCATATTCCGTCTATAAATTGTGTGTGTGTCGTACCTGGACTATGGGGTTGAACACCAGGTTTTTCCCTTTTAAAACTGGGAGGAAAAACTGGACTAGTGTTTCCCGATATCACAAAAAGGCATCATTATCTACAGAAAATTAAAAATAATACATTTTCATTGTTGAAAGTTGTGTTAAAAAATATTTTACTGAATAGAGCTGAGGAAAAAAACTTTTTCCGTTAATACAAAGCCTTTAGGAGATATACGTTTTTCACTCGAAATGTCATACTTCTACACGGAGTAATATATAATAAAATAAGATCTTTTAGTGGAGAGATTTCACCTATCGTTATCTATACCTATATATCTGTTTATTATAATCTCCTCTGCTTATCAAGACGAGAGCAGTGTTGAGATATACATACCTGTATGTGAAAATGAGTTCAGATTTTTACATATGTACCTCTGTATGGAGATGATATTTTCATTATGAGAATATTTACTCTGAAGCTTACATGTCTCTTTATTAACGTTACTTTTGATGCGCGATCAAAACACCTGCTGTCTCTTCTGTACGCTGTTAAATATCCGTGTATTACGATGAGATGCTGCAGTAATCCACTTCAAATATAATCACACTCATTTTAATCTAGAAACACAATTTGTTTTTGCTGAATAAAATATTGTTTACCTTCACAACTAAATACCAGCCACTTTTAGCTTCGGTTTTAGTTGTCATGCCCTGACTGCTATATTTAAATCAGTGGACTTTTAATGAATACTGTAAAAAAATCTATATATACCACTAATAATTGGTACAAAAAGAAAATTTTTTAATTACATAATTTTACATTACAGTAGAATGATGTTGAATATTTTTTCTGCGTTGAGCAAACTTAAAGTGTCTTTCGATGTAAATAACATAAGTGATTTAATTCATAATTGCGTAATTTCTTTTCATTATTTCATTATTTTACATTGTAAAGGTGCATCAGGGCTGTGTGTTTGTGCGTGAAGTAAATCCTACATTAAAAACACCTGAGCTCCTAAAAGTAATGTGTTTCACAACACTGTAAAAATGATGGAGTGATTTTTCGTAAAAATATATAGGGCCACATTTTTGCATGTTTAATTTTAAGTGTACTCCACTCAAGATTTTATGCCAAAAACTTTAGACTTGCTTAATATTTTAAGTTGAATTTGAGTAATAATCTGAGTTAATATCATCACTACTGACTACTGTTTCAATAAAAACCTGCAGCAGGTGGATTTATTACTAGTCAAGCGTCAAATATAAAATGATGACACAAATAACAATTCAATTTCAATTCAATTCAATTTATTTGTATAGCGCCTTTTACACTGGACATTGTCTCAGAGCAGCTTTACAAAAGTAGAGAAACAGAAAGGAGAAAAAAAAAAGAATGAATAAATTATAGTATTAAACTATTTTATCCCTATTTATCCCTAATGAGCAAGCCTGCCGTGACAGTGGCAAGGAAAAACTCCCTATGATGATATGAGGAAGAAACCTTGAGAGGAACCAGACTCAGAAGGGAACCCATCCTAATTTGGGTGACACTGGACAGTAAATAATGTAACTGTAAATAGTGTCCTATCAGCAACAGCAACCAAAGGCCCATGAGGAACTATTGAGTCAATGTAGTTTCTGAGTTCGATGACGGTGTTACAGTCCCCAAGTGGCTCTGTCCACGGCTGTCTCCTGGTCACAGGCTGTCCACACAGATCCAACCACAGCATCAGTGAGCACCACCCAAACGACGAGACCAGAGGTAGAGCCAGAGGTCACAATATAACAGTCTTTTAGTCAATTTCAAATCAACATTTCATTTACATATATATATATATAAATATATTTTATTTATGTATTTTATTTTATATATATATATATATATATCAGTGGTGGACCGTCAGGGCCTGCAAGGCCTTCTCTGCTGGCCTAAAAAAATATCTGAATCACAAACTGATGTTAATTATATTTTGTCCATGAATACTTATTAAATAATTCCAAATGGTCTGTTAGCTTCCTTTCATGGGTTTTCCGATGGTTGTGCTGCTTCCAGACATGTATTTTCGTATTAAAGCATTTAACCAATCACATTTCAGCCATCATTTGTTTCCAGGCAGGGTCAAAGTCAAAGAAGTCTGCCCGGAGGCCTTCACAATCCTTTCTGCAGGACCTCTAACACAAAATAATTGTCGATGAAACTTTTGCTTCAACCAATCAGATTTTGAGTTGGTTTCACTAGGGCTCTCTAGCAGGCGTACGGCAACGTCACCGTATTCAGACCCCTTGATTGGATAGGATCGTGATGGAACTGAAGCGCACGGATAATCTGTACAACAGAGTAATTGAACTGTTTTTGAGGAAAGAGAGGAGGATGGATTTTGTTTACAAAAAATACGAATTTTTGGTGAATAAAACGTTGCGATTTTCCTAAATAATATTGCAAGTTTATGAGGTTTTTATTGATGTTTTTTATGTGTGTCGCGGCTGTAGCTGCAGTAGGAGGAAACTTGTTCACCCCTGGTTTGTCTATTCAATAAAGGCATTTATTGTGGCTACAGGAGTTATCTATCTGTAATGCAACGGCTCTTTAGACTGTATTTCTGCATATTAAGATGGTTTTTATAACCATAAATTGGTTTTTGAGGGGCGGGTTGATTCAGACGGAGCACTACTGAAGGCCTAGGTATGAAATGCACGGTCCGCCACTGATATATATATATATATACTCATACATGCAGGTTTGTATCAATCCCACTCCCACCTCACCATTACTCCCGAGGAAAACACTTATTACACTTGAAGAAATAATGCTTTATTCTAAGATAAAGGATCTCACATCAGACTATATCTGACTCGTTTGGGATGCAGTACTGGGTACAGTCCTTTTTTAAAGGCTATTAAACACAATTATTTCTCTCACCACACAGCCTTCAGTATTCGTTAGTAATTTGAAGCTCGGTCGTTACACTGCGTGGACAAACGAGCCATGCTACATCTTTATAAACACACACCGACCTTGCAGTACACACGAGTTAAACACCGAATAAATTAATTCTAAACACTGACCCGAGTTAGATTTGGTCTGTGATTGAAACGCCTATCTAAAAAAAATATATTTTAATTGACTCTGTTCAGCTAGCAAGATTGCATTTTCCTTTTGCGAGCCAAACAACATCCGCTAATTTACCTTGGAGTGAAAAGACATTATCGGTGTGGTTTCATGCTAACAGCTAATAAAAACCACTTCAAATCCGTCAAAAAAGCACGTCAAATGCATGAAACTCAGAAACGACTCAAAAAGCTTGTGGCACCTCCTTTTGCAGCCATTACTTCAACCAAACGTCTTCTGTAACCACTCTCTCACATCTGTCTTTGGGGATTTTTGCCCACTCCTCCTTGCAGAACTCCTTGCAGAAAATCCAATAATGAGGGAATTTCTAAAAGATTCAGCTGTAAAGATTAGTTCGGTTTTTTCTTCTCAGTAATACTTTTACACTTGACCTGACTAAGTGAATCCAGTATGGACCTTATTTTTGTGCCTGCAACCCCGCCTTTTGTACCAAATATCTCCAGAAGTTTGGGGGTGTAGAAGTCCAGTTTTGAGTGAAAGGTTCCCCCCAGATGAATTGTTCTTATACTTCTGAACTCCTATTTGATCTGAAACAAAAGGTGAGAAAAAAAACAATGTGCCCTGTGCTTTGCTGTAATATTCATGATTATCCAGTTTAAACACAGCTATGACCAAGTCAGTCTAATCCAATCCTAAAGATCAAAACTTAAATTGACTGGGATTCAATGTTGTAAAAATGAATGAAATGAATATGTATAAATATAAATTACTCTCTTACAAATTTGAACACATAATATTTCTGATAACATGCAACATTTGCAGCATATCAATGAAATTTTAACAATCTTGGTTCGACCAGTCGTCACGAGCAAATCACATTCATAACCGGATGTATAGTCATTAAGTATGTGCTGGCTTTAAGGGAATGCATTTGAAACCACCAATATGCCACTGAAATAAATAATAAAAATAGGTCTCTAACCTCAAAAGTAATGAACTGATGTTTATTGGTAACTTTTGGACTATTGATAACTTATTTTGGGTGCATGAAATTTGCCTCTTAACAAGCTAGCTTGCTAATGCTAAGCATTTCAGCAAGTAACAGTAATGTTAAGTATTCAAGAACCGAATGGTGACTTCAGTTGACAAGCTACTAGGAAAGTAACCAAGAACACAAACATGCTTACATTGCTGCACAGCTGCAATTTTCCATTAAAAAAATGTCCACTGAAAGTCAGTCACCTTTGAACAAGTCCTGGACTATTTTAAAAAGCGAACTGTCCTGCGACATCATCCAATTAGCTTGCAGAGGATTGCCAGATTTAGTTGCATTACCAAATTAAAGTTTTCTTGCTGTCAAGAGGGTTTTGCAGGCCATGCATTGCTGTAGTTAATATTACTTGTTATTGTGTATAAAATTTACATATACAGATGATGATACAAAATTACATTCTAACACTAAGTATCACTCTTCTTCTTCTTCTTTCGGCTTCTCCCTTCAGGGGTCGCCACAGCGAATCATCTCTCTCCACCTATCCCTATCTTTTGCATCCTCAACCACTGCACCCCCTAGCTTCATATCCTCATTAATTCCATCCATATACCTCCTCTTTGGCCTTCCTCTTTGCCTCCTGCCTGGCAGCTCCATGTCCAACATTCTCCTACCAATATACTCACTGTCCCTCCTCTGAACATGTCCAAACCATCTTTAAACTGGCCTCCCTAACTTTGACCCCCAAACGTCCAACATGAGCTGTCGCTCTGATGTACTCATTCCTAATCCCGTCCAATCTTGTCACTCCCAAAGAGAACCTCAACATCTTCAGCTCTGCTACCTCTAGCTCTGACTCCTGTCTCTTCCTCAGTGACACTGTCTCTAAACCATACAGCTGGCCGGTCTCACCACTGTCCTGTACACCTTCCCCTTGATTCTCGCTGATATTTTCTGATCACACAGAACTCCCGACACCTTTCTCCACCCATTCCAACCTGCCTGCACTCGCTTCTTTACCTCTTTCCCCCACTCTCCATTACTCTGGACTGTTGACCCCAAATACTTAAACTCCTGTACCTTCTTCACCTCTTCACCCTGTAACCTTACTGTTCCACTTCCCTCCCTTTCATTCACACACATGTACTCAGTCTTACTACGACTGACTTTCATTCCTCTTCTCTCCAGCGCAAACCTCCACCTCTCCAGGTTTTCCTCCACCTGCTCCCTGCTCTCACTACAGATCACAATGTCATCTGCAAACATCATTGTCCAAGGAGACTCCTGTCTGACCTCCTCTGACAACTGGTCCATCACTATAGCAAACAGGAAGGGGGTCAGAGCCGATCCCTGATGCAGTCCCACCTCTACTTTGAACTCCTCTGTCTGACCTACAGCACACCTCACCACTGTTCTGCTCCTCTCATACATGTCCTGCACCACTCTGACATACTTCTCTGCTACTCCTGACTTCCTCATACAGTACCACAGCTCTTCTCTTGGCACCCTGTCATACGCTTTCTCCAAGTCTACAAACACACAGTGCAACTCCCTCTGACCATCCCCATACTTCTCCATCAGAATTCTCAGAGCAAAAAAATTTCATCTGTTGTGCCCCTTTCTGGGCATGAAGCCATACTGCTGCTCACAAATTTCCACTACCTTTCCCTTTAAACCCAGCTTCCACTACTCTTTCCCATAGCTTCATTGTATGGGTCATCAACTTTATCCCCCTATAGTTACTGCAACTCTGCACGTCACCCTTATTCTTAAAGATCGGCACTAACACACTTCTTCTCCATTCCTCAGGCATCCCCTCACTCTCTAAAACCCTGTTGAACAAACTAGCTAAAAAATTTCCCCTGCTGCCTCTCCCAGACACTTCCAGACCTTTCCCCCGGGGTGTCGTCAGGACCAACTGCCTTCCCACTTTTCATCCTCTTCAAAGCCTTCCTGACTTCATCCTTTCTAATCTTATCTACTTTCTGTTCCACAGAGTTCACCCCCTTTTACTCTTTTTTTCCCCCCTCATTTTCCTCATTCATCAGCTCCTCAAAGTACTCCTTCCATCTCCTCTGTACACTCTCCTCACTTGTGAGCACCCTTCCCTCTCTATCCTTAATAACTCTAACTTGCTGCACATCCTTCCCATCTCGATCCCTCTGCCTAGCTAACCTGTACAAGTCCTTCTCTCCTTCTCTAGTGTCTAACCTAGTGTACAACTCGTCATATGCCTTCTGCTTGGCCTTAGACACCTCCCTCTTCACTCTGCGCTGTAACTCCTTGTATTCCTGTCTATTCTCTTCAGTCCTGTCCCCTGTCCCACTTCTTCTTGGCTAACCTCTTCCTCTGGATACTATCCTGAACTTCCTCATTCCACCACCAAGTCTCCTTATCTTCTTTCCTCCTTCCAGATGACACACCCAGCACCTTTCTCCCTGTCTCCCTGATCACTTCTGCTGTAGTTTCCCAGTCATCTGGCAGCACTACCTGACCACCCAGAGCCTGCCTCAACTTCTGTCTAAATTCCTCACAACATTCCTCCTTTTTCAGCTTCCCCCACTTGGTTTTCTTCTCTATCTCTGACCTCTTCTTCTTACAGACCATCAGAGTCATCCTACACAACACCATCCTATGCTGTCTGGCTACACTCTCTCCCACTACCACTTTACAGTCACTAATCTCTTTCAGATTGCCTCTTCTACATAGGATGTAGTCTACCTGTGTGCTCCTACCTCCACTCTTGTAAGTCACTCTATGCTCCTCCCTCTTCTGAAAATAAGTGTTAACCACACCCATGTCCATCCTCTTAGCAAAGTCCACTACCATCTGTCCTTCAAGGTTCCTTTCCTTAACTCCAAACTTGCCCATCACCTCCTCATCACCTGTGTTCCCCTCACCAACATGTCCATTAAAATCCGCTCCTATCACAACTCTCTCACCCGTGGGAATACTCTCCATCACCTCATCTAATTCACTCCAGAATCTCTCTTTCTCCTCTAACTCACAACCTACCTGTGGGGCATAACCACTAACAACATTCAACATCACCCCTTCAATCTCTAACTTCAGACTCATCACCCTGTCTGACACTCTCTTCACCTCCAGGACATTCCTCACAAACTCCTCCTTCAGGACCACACCTACCCCATTTCTCTTACTATCCACACCATAATAAAACAGCTTGAATCCTGCTCCTATACTACGAGCCTTGCTACCCTTCCACCTGGTCTCCTGTACACACAGTATATCCACCTTCCTTCTCTCCATCACATCAGCCAGCTCTCTACCTTTCCCTGTCATAGTACCAACATTCAGAGTTCCTATTCTCAGTCCTACACTCTTACCTTTCCTCTTCTCTCTCTGTCTGCGCACTCTCCTCCCTCCTCTACTTCTTCGACCAACAGTAGCCCAATTTCCACCGGCGCCCTGTAGGTCAACGGCGCCGATGGCGGTCGTTGTTAACCCGGGCCTCGACCGATCCGGTATGAAATTCGTACTGACGATTCGCATGGTTAAATTTGGCAATGTTTTACGCCGGATGCCCTTCCTGACGCAACCCTCTCTATTTTTCCGGGCTTGGGACCGGCACAGAAGTCACTGGACTGTGACCCCCATGGCTAGATTCTAACACCAAGTATCACTAAAGTCAAATTTTCACCATAACAATTTCATGTTATTTGTTAGCATAAAAATTTAAACACATTATCAAGATAATATTTACAAAAAATAAATTTTTACAGTGCAGATACCGACTGTCTAATTGTCCATGATGCTCTGGTGCTGCAATCCGAATTGTTATCATTATTATGTATTTTTTACTGAAGGAGGATGTTGGGAGCTAGCACTGTACTTTCACTTTCAGTGTACTTGGAGTTTTTGTACAGGGATGTTGTTTATTTTTCTCACTGTGGTTCACGAGCGCAGTAATACACAGCTGTGTCTTCAGTCTGCATGTTCTGTCCTGTTAATGTCACTGTGCTGCTGGACGTGTCTCTGGAAACCTGAACCCTGCTTTTCAGTTTCTCACTGTAGTAAGTGTTACCACTACCACATATATATCCGATCCACTCCAGAGTTTTTCCTGCAGGTTGTCGTATCCAGCCTGTACAGTAGCTGCGATCAGTTACTGAATATCCAGACACTTTACAGGTCAGAGTCAGTGACTGACCAGGAGTTAATACTGTGGATCCGGTCTGGATCAGCTCAACACAGTGAACACCTGTTAAAGAAAAGTTATTTTAATGATGTAAAAGTGAAAAGCTTTAAGGAAGCAAAACTGTATTACATGTC